>LPNX010965298.1:131409-141435 GCA_001517045.1 Pseudotsuga menziesii | reverse complement strand
TTGTGTTTTTAAGTTTGTTTTTGTAATTAATAGAATTTGGTTTTTTTTTCTCTTATGTATTTTCTTTTAAATTAAAAAAAATAAACAATTCATGGTTTAAAAATACCTCAAAATGTATCACGAGAAAGGAAATGGGTGTCATTGGTAGAACTTCTTTTGGAATCGTCGGTTTATTTTAGCATTTTTGTTGCAAAGTCATTTGTTGTTATGGCAACGATGTCAAACAAGGTGCAATTTTAGACTCGAAAGAAAAGTGTGTTCTACTATTTTCAATTTGGCGGTTGATTTTATGGTTTTTATTATATTTACAACATGCCACACTATGTGTTTGTAGAAAATATAGAACATGGATACTATTTATAAGATTGTAGATACACATGTTAGCACGCAAGAGGTGTCTACTCCATAGGATTTCCACGTTGTATTCCTAGTCGTAAAATCCAGCGATAGAAAAAATTTTACACTAACACAACTACATTTCACAATTGAACATACGTTCTAAAGAAACCCACATTGCTAAAACAAAATCCTAATAATTTTTAATACATAATGTGCAGTTCTATTGTCGACAAGTAAATTGGAAATCCATTTGAGTTTGAGATATCTACTTGCTAGACTATGTTGTTTGGTAATCATGATCAAATGAAAAAACTAATGAAATAAATGACCTTGCATTATAGAATTAATTAGATACAATAATATTGAACATATGGTTGTGTCACAATGCAATAATACCCTTTTTCACGCTGTCCAAGATTGTTATAATTATAAATGATTAAATGTTGTGTTGGAACCTTCCACAAGGGTCATGTTAGATTTCAATGTTCTAATATGTTAGTTCAGCTTGTGACACACATTGGTTGAGTGCATCATCTTATGAAATTATACAAGCATTATGAAAATATGGAATGATCATTTGGGATTGTGTTGGATTGTGGTGTTCTAAAATGGTGAAAATCTAAATTCATTATTTAATTACTATAGGGTTATCTTGAATTGACCATGGTTTACCATGATGATTATAGATGAGAATGGTGGAATATGTTTATAATGTTCTGATTGGCTGAAAATAGTAGATGATGGTGATGAGTTTCAGTTGAAAACTATATTGAACCATTTGAGTATAGAGATGATATCGTTGAAAAGTGTCAATTGTAACCATTTGGAAAATTGCAAAGCTATATTAAATAATGATATAAAGAAGGTCGCGAACATAGGTATGTCACATTACGGCATTAATTTAGGTTGTATTATGTCAAATTAGTACATTCAACAATGGACATGTAACATATTGCAATGTGGAAGAGGTATGTTTCATTTTGAAATTTTGTATGGGCTATGTTGATTGTGATTGTCCACTATGGAAATGCCACATTGGAATTTTCATTTAGATATAATAATTTATAAAAGTTATGTATATGGATGGTTATGTTTCATTACAATCGTCATAAAATGGTGAGGCATAAATGACACATTCTTGAAGCATTATGTTAGACTACATCTTAATATGGTCATGAAACATTTTAGTGTGCTTGATTGTGGCTTGAGTATGTTGATCGTGTTTGCATTGTTGAACACATTATTATAAGATTAATGATGGATGAAAATGGATATCTATGTGTAATGTCCCTTTTTGAAATTTTATTAAATGACCAATTTTTTCACTTTTTCCCCTTTTTTGACCTTAACTAGTTTTGATGTATAGACCTCCAAATTGACCCAAATGCTCCCACATTTTCTCAGAAGGCACATGACTGATATCATAACTTAAATAGGATTTTCAGTTATGTTATATGACCCCCAAATTACTTCAGAAAACTTGTTTAATGTTCTGTTAAAAGTAGGATTCTTTACTAGCAAATTGGGGCTCTGATTCCCCTTTGATAATTCCCCGAAATGGCTTCTCAAATGGTCCCAATGTCACTAGAATTTCAGAAAAAAGGTAGGGTATGTGTAAGGTAAATTTTATAAGTCTCATATGCATCATGTTTCAGTTTATAATGGTTGTTATGACTTTTTCGAAAACATCTCCCAAATCACAATTTTGACCCTTGGGGAAAATGCACCAAATCTTCTCCCAATGCAATAAAAATGAGTAAAATGGATTCCAATATTTAAGTAATGAAAATTACACTTCAAATGAACATTTATTACAGTAAATTTATCGTAAATTTACCATATATACATTCCTCCATTCGAAATAATAAGCTCTACTATAGCTTATATCAAAATACAGTGGAAATGGTCATTGTTTGCTCATTAAAAGTCATTTTGACATACAACTCTTGGGTATTTTGACTTGAAATTTTTTGAGAATGAATAAAATATAATATATAACTGGTGACAATAATAAACATATCACTAATATATCTCCCAAAGAGTGCATGATCTCACCCAAGTCGCAATCCATCCATGAGCATGAATATGCAAAGAAAACTAGAAATGGTTGATAGAGAGTGCTGAAATAGAAGAATACACATGTTGTCCTATATATTACACCTAAAAATAATAATCCATTAAATATTCTTGAAATACCTGAGTGGCATCTCCAAACACCAACTTGGATGGAAATATTTCACCCTCGAAATTGGATAAGTCAAGAAAACTAGTCATCTACTAGCTATCACAATCCACAAATGACAATTTATCAAATGATAAAAAATAATTCTCTTCGTTTCTTCCTGTATTTTATAAACATCCTTAGCCTTCTAATTTTCCCAATACATCCACAAACTCAAGCCAATTCGAATTATGTTGTGTGCTCATGGTTTTCCATGTTTCCTCTCGTTCCTAGCCTTCCACTTTCCCCAAATTCGAGTTGGATCCCATTGAGCTTCCTAAACTAACATGAGGGCTCTATTGGATTCTCTATTTCGACCTGAAATGTCAGATATGTATATTTAATCCTCCATATCTTATTTGTGTCATAGGTGTCATAGCATCTTCATCATTGTTGTCATAGAACTTGGGAATCTAGTCCAAGTGTCTCACTAGCTTCAAAATGACTCTTCCTCTCCCATGGAAGTTACATTTCCTTCCTAATTCGACCTATGAGGTATATTTCCAATTGTATTAGCCTTATAACTCATCCAAGAACATTAGGATTCCCATGGATTCGAAATAGGAAGAGCGGGATGCCATGTGGCACAAAATTCCTAGCTTATGTGGGCCCCGTAGTCTCCATGTGTCTCCATGCTCCATTGCCACTTCAATTTTATCTTGTATTTATTTAATAAGATCCATTATTAAATATTTATTCCATTCTAATGTATGAACATCATTTATTAGCTCCCTTATTAAAATTCAGACCTAGAGAACTAGTAGGATTGATGGAATTGTCCTGCTATGCAATTATTAAAAATGGGGATATTACACTCTCATTGACCATGGTTGATAATGGAATCTTAATGTTATGCCATATAACCACATTTAAACAATAATAATCTAAAAATAAAATTTCAATACTATGTCGATATGTGGAAGTCAAAGAGTACTGCTTGTATAAGATTATGTTAGAGGTTGATAATAAACCTTGTAAAAGGAAATAGTTGCAACAACATTAACATTAATTTGAGGAATGAAAACATGGATAACATAATAATGAAAATGATAAAAGATACTGATATGGACATTGAAAGTACCAACATGAGAGACTCATAATGTAAACATATTATGGCATATAGCCACAATCAATTAATATTAATATTAACATTAAGTCTAACATTAATATTTATGTTAATATTATGGAACATTAATTCTTCTTACCTCTATTGTTAATGTTAATATTAATTTTTACTAATATTAATGTAAAATTCATGTTTGAATATTATGTTAAATTAGGGAAGAGAGTGATAATTTATATGTTTTTTTTAAATAATATTTTTATAAGGTCACTTAATGTTTGTGGTTGATATATAAATGTTTTATATTAATATTAATATTAAAACATTAACATTAATATTGTTGTTATTATTAATGTTCATATTTTATACCTATAATAAACATATTTTGAAGATATCTTCAATAGTAAAAGGGTACGAGATATTATAGGTGCATAGGAGTGAAAACCGAAGGTACGGAAAAAGGGTTAAAGCAAGTGACAAAGGGTAGATAATGATGATACGATATAAAAATTTTAAATTGGTGAAAACATATAAGAGAAAAAAGGATTGATGAGATGGAAGAACTATCATGGATGCATTAGTAGGGATTAAAAAACTAAAAAGGAGTAAATATGAAAGGAATAAAAGAGAGGGATTATAACAATGAAGTAATTTGTGAGAAAATAACGATAAACTAGGAGTGGGAACGTAATTTATAAAGTACAGTAGTATTTGGAAAATAGAGGTAAATAGGATAATCATACAAAAGTAAAGAGCATTTACTCATAAAGATGTAATAAATAGTTTAGTAATAAGAAAATCTAAGCGGGGATGTGAAAATATAGGTATATAGGATAATGATTTTTAAAAAAAGGAGTTAAAAGAGGTAAAAGGACAAAGTACAATAAGGCATAAAAAATTTAAAACGTAGATAAATAAAGAAAAATAAATTTATAAGTAGAATGATAAGAATGTAGAAAATGTCAAGATTATTTTTTTTCTATAAATTAGATATTTAATTTTAATGAAAACATATCATACATAATAAAATAAGTACATCGTATAACAAAAAAACATATGAAAAAGAAACCAAAGAAAAAAAAAATTAAATTTATTTAATCATAAATTATTTAAAATCTAACATAACCATGTAATAAATATTTTAAAAAAAAATAACATCATCATCTAATTAATAATACAAAGGTTCAATGTTGTAACCCTAGTCTACCTTGTGACCCTAGCGTGGAACTGTTTCAATGTTCAAAGCATATTTTTGCTACAACTAGAATGATTACAAATGTAAATATTATTACTTAACCGTAATATGCAACACCACCATCGCTAAAGTATTTCATTATAGTATTATGTCCATGCACTCATAGTAAGTTTGATCTCTCTTCGTCATCCCAAATTTGGACCTCCCAAGGTGGCGATGATAAAAAGAAACAGAGTATAGCCATGGCATCCCATCCCTGTTAGCAAGCAGTGTTTACAAGTTATCGAACATGCTGGTATAATGATCGAAATTAGATATCGAACATGATGGCATATGTAAATTAGATATCTAACATGCTGGTACATGTAGATTAGATATCTAATTTTAGTGGAAACATATTATACATAATAAGATAACTACATCATGTAACAAAAAAAAAACAAAGAAAAAAAATTCAATTTAAAAAATCATAAATTATTCAAAATCTAACAGAACCATGTAATAAATATTAGAAAAAAATTAACAAAATATAAATGATCAACCGTAACAATATTCCCTTGGATTGGGAATTAGATGACATGGAATACAAATGATTCCACTACCTTCATTGCGTAGAACCAATTCCAACCTAGGAGGAGATTGTAATATAGAGGACACTAGTAGAAAATGAGAAATTAATGACTAAAATTAGGCTATAAACTACTATTTTTTAGTCGGTGACTAATAGTAGCAAATTACCACTATCTTATAGCTAGTCGTATTTCACTAGTCATTAATAGCTTAACTTAGTAGTCATTGATTTAGTCACTGATTTAGTCATTGATAGTCAATGATTTAGTCATTGATTTAGTCATTGTTTTAGTCATTGATAGTTAATGATTTAGTCATTGATTTACTCACGGATTTAATCATTGATTTAGTCACTGAGTGAGTCATTGTTTTAGTCATTGATTTAGTCACTGATTGCAACCATTAATGACCAAATATACGACTAAATAAACTACTAGATTTAACATATTAATGACTAATCTAAATATGACTAAGATACGGGAAATTAGCTACTAATAGCCGTATATATGCGAATTTAGTCGTTTTTGTAGTCACAAATTTATGATAGGGCACGGAGGAATCGAACCACCAACCTCCTGCCTATAATTAGGCAGGCGCTCTACCATTGAGCTAGCACCCTTTCAGAAGTTTTTATTGCTTGACAATGATGATATTCAAACAAATTTATGATAGATATCAATCTACAAACTACATAATTATTACTATTACAACTTACCAGTAACTAGTATTTATGATAAACTAATTCCTAAAAGCTATGTACAATTTTCCCTGTAACTAAAGCTAATAAAAATACTACAAATAATCTTACCAAAGAGATTTAGTGATGAGTACCTCTTCCCATTCTTCATCACTATCATTCTCATAGTCCAAAGAAGAATCCTTCCTGAAAGGATTTCAAAGCCCAATTACATCAATGTATCAAAAACAATAAAAGAGTACACTCAAACAATAAGCAACAACAGGAGTGTCTAGAGCTATTCCAAAAGCATAAAAGTAAGTTAAACTGACTGATAAGGTAAATCCTCTTATATGCTTGATCATGAAAGAGCATGATCAAGCATATAATTTCCTTATTCAGATAGAAAGTATCAGTTCTTGAACTATATAGTAAAAGTAACATTTGAAGAACTTAAAAAGGTGGAGCCAAGCAAGCTAAGAATGAGAGAAACCTAGCAGAAGAAAAGCCAGCTCAAAAACGAAGATATATTTCTGTAGTTTGTCCCACAGGCCAAGATCCTAACAGTGAAAAACCTTAGAATGAGATTACTCCAGAGACTCATATGAATGTATCTACTGTAAACCAGATTAAAGAGGCCCTGACTTACCTATATTAGTCAACTACCATGTCACCAAATATGATCATGAAAGAGAGCAGTCTACTTAAACAGTTTAAGCTCCTCCACCTATGGCAGATTGGTTAAGAGCCAACATCCTACTCTAAAGGACTATGAAAGAGATAAACAATTAAAGTAACTTAGAATCTATATCCATGGATAGTCTGTTGGAAAGCATGGCGAAAAAGAGACTAAAGAAGGGAACAAAATCTGGGCACTGGGGCAGGTATTAAGGGCAAAACCACTATATACAGAATCAGTTAAATACGGTGATAAGAAGAAGGAATTTGTCTCTCTGATAGACAAAAAATAAGGATTAAAAATTGGTGTCTAAAAGACTAAATCGAACTTCCAATACCTTCAACAACTTTATACTTGAAAGTACCATTTACTTGGTATAAACAATTTCTTTGGTGCCTTAAAGGAGGCACTTCAGGCATTCTGAACACATGTTATCATTGGGGCATTAAAAAATGACTTGCACACGGAAGTGGTTTGGGAACTAGTTTATAGCAAATATAATCAATGTGCAAGATGGCTAAGTTTGACCATGTTGAAGATGAGGAAAGTCAACATTTTAGGGAAGACAAAATAATTTATATATTTAGTAGGAAAGCAAAATAGCAAAATAATTTTAAGATAAGTTGAATTATTAGAACTTTGGAAGAGAAAAACCAAATCCTTGGTAAATGTACAGAACCCAATTTACTTCATGTACACAGGTCATACAAACCAGGAAGCAGAAATATGACCAAAGAAAGCAAAGCGTAGAAGGACGGTACATAAAACAGCATGCCATCAGTATGAGATTTACAGTAGAAATACCAAGCAAGGCCGAGTCATTTGAGGGATAACAAAGGGTAACTGCCAGCCTCTTAGTTAGGACTCAGAACTTCATGGCAACTACAAACTCAGTCATATGTATGTAATGTATTATGCACAATTAAATACTTGAGGATTGAAGGTGGTAACACTGCAGCGCATATCATATCAGGATAGAAAGATCTGTAACCTGTTTTTGGAGTCATCACATTGAGCCAAGGATAATTATTGGGTCGTTTAACTCCTGATGATCTAAGCATATGAAGAGGATCCTTGCCATTACACTCTGTATAAAGAGCTAGAGTAGAAAGACCAGAAGACAACAATGCTTGCTACACAGCTAAAGATACAGGCATAGGCATTGAAGCAGGACACTAATATGAGAGGGAAAGGATTGAAACATATGGAAAGAAGTGAACAACACTGCAGGGGAATGGATGGCCTGAAGCAAGAGGTTCTAAATGCTAGGAAAGAAATGAATGCATGAATCAGGGAATGGCTTCCCAGAATGGCTTCCCAGACTACGCACAAAATTCGAAGTGGGAAATATGCAAAAAACTGAGATTAAGCTTGCACTAGATAGTCTTTGGCAGAAAACCTAGTCAAAGAGAATCATGAATACCAATTTACCCATGCTTAGTGCCTTGCTATGTAATTGAGATTTTTATTTATAGATAGAGTTTAATATATATTGGTCCCCAGACAGTGGAACCCATTTTTAGTTTTAGTTTTCAGTTTAATAGAAACAAATTCTCAACTTGTTTGCCAAAAAGAAAATCAATTAACATTTCCACTCACAATATCAAAAAAGTTTGTCATTATTCTTCCAACAATTCATAATGCAATATTCCTTGGTCCCCGGATAGTGGAACCCAGTTTTAGTTTTAGTTTTCAGTTTAATAGAAACAAATTCTCAGCTTGTTTTCCAAAAAGAAAATCAATTAACATTTCCACTCACAATATCAAAAAAATTTGTCATTATTCTTCCAACAATTCATAATGAAATATTCCTGTAGGATTTCATTTTGCGTATATAAAGATGAAAGCTACATATGATACTACTACCAACTACAACAAATACAACAAGCAATGTATAATCACTATCAATCCTCTTCTAACTTCGCAACATCAAAGGCAAAATTTTCAATCAGTAATCTAGTTGGGCGATTATAATTATCATAAACTAGCCACCAGATAATCTTACCATCTCTTGCTGCCAAGGACCATCCAACATTGAATGTTTTGCAGTTCCCAAAATACTATATGTACAATGATCTGCTTTTGATCCAACACGATCTATTCAGAACAACAAAAAGATACAATATCCAATCATGACTATCAGCTTGTAACTGATTCTAAGTATTATTCAGAACAACAAAAAGATACAATATCCAATCATGACTATCATCTTGTAACTGATTCTAAGTATCTCAGCTCTCCGCTTCTTTGCAAACTTACAAAAAAGCTGTAACAAAGTTGACTAATTCATCCACATAGTATGAGAAAGGGTCGGAGAAAATTATCTTGTTCTTGGGTAGAGACTTTAAAGCTCACGACGTACTCTGGATGAATATGAGTATTCATGTGTGTACTCCAAATAATAAAATGTTTTGGATTTGTTATATCATCTACACCGCTGTCATAATGTTCACTGCTAGGATGAAATTGTTCGCTCCCAGGTTGAACCTGCTCCATGTTTCCCATTATTACTCGGCATAATACCATGTGTTGTAACCCATTTTCGTCGACATCTGAATTACCGGCACTGAAGATCACCAAAAAGATAATGCCACTATTACACTTTTTTTGCAAACCACAAAGAACTCATCAAATGAAGATCCAGGAAACATAACACAGTTTCTAACATGCTAAACCATATTCCCCAAATTGAAGGCAGACACACTAATGTAGATAAATGGATAGACTTTAACACACCTGACATGTGAACAATCTTCTGGAGAAAGATAGACTCCATTGCCATAAGCTACCTTGGATGTGCTGGTTTGGCCAAAACCATGTAATACAATACCAGCTAAACCCTTTCGAGAAGTACCATGCCAGGCATACCTGACATTAGCCTTGCCACGGTATTTTCTAGTAATCTCAACGTGATTTTGAAATGTCTGGAAACGAGCCTGTGCCGAAGAACTTGATGGCACACATCGATAAATACAGTGTAGTTATAAAGAATACTGATAAGTAAGGAGGTTCTTTTAATTTTTTGCTCTAATTAAATCTACAAATACAAATTGAATTAAACTAACACTAATATTACAGACTGCTTTCAGTCGTAGTCACTATACAAATAAGAACCAACATAAACTTAAGAGTATAATTTATACTTAAATAATAGTATTATAAATATAAATAATGTTATTATTATCCTTAAAACTGTGACATTTATAGATAATTAATTTATAAAAACAAATTAAAGAAAAACTGTACCATTCACTGCTGCATCAAAAAGTTTCTCAGAGTTCAA
>LPNX010965298.1:120473-130806 GCA_001517045.1 Pseudotsuga menziesii | reverse complement strand
CATCCAGCTTTTAGGTCTAGTAGATTATTATCACCAAACAGAGTTTACTATTTGGGAAGAACTCAAACATAGAAATTTGAATCTCTCACCATGTGCTTTAAACGTGCACAAATCCTTATGTTACCCCTCACATTGCATGAGGCTTGCACTTGTGATTTTCATCACAAGAGATTTTTTTCTCACAAAAATCGAGCTTGTAGGATCACATTACTAGATTTTTAATGAACAAGGGATGCATTTGGGTTTTGGCTGAAAGATGATGCTAACCTATGATTGATTTGATGATGTCATGTGTGGGATGAGATGTTCTAATGGTGGTCTAGTGGATGAGATTGTTGATGTTTGGGGCAGCTATGGGAAGACATCCTCCTAGATGTAGTCATGGTGATTGGCTTGACAGGTCATGGTGGTTTGACTTTGACCTATGGAGGATGATGATGGTTCACTCACCAGTGTATGTGAGGCCCCTGGAGGTAGCATTTATTGGCCATGGTGCTTGATCAAGTGGTAGAAGGCTTGGATGCATGCAGATCTACTCCCTGGTTCTGGGAGGCCCTAGTATAGTCCTTCTTGATCATGAAACTTGATGAAGTGGTACAGGACATATGGACTCTTCGTTGAAATATTTCAATAACTTGAGTTCTCTTACTAAGTTGTCCACGTCTTCCACCTTTCTCCCTGTCAGGGTTATTCTCTGAACTGAATTCCTCCTCTAGCTTGATGGGTACAAGCAACCCCGATACTCAAAGGTTTCAGCAGCAGCAACAGTGTATTCCCTATAGACTCAGAGCTCTTCCAAAAATAGTTACCTTTCACAATGGTAAGATGAAAAGTTGGACTCCAAACAATTGCCATTAAAACCCCTCTAGATCTCCTTTTTTGTTTCTTTGTTTTACTTAGGGATTTCGATTATTGATACAAAATAGTACAAAATCTCTCCTAAGGGAGGACTGTTTGGGTACTTGACCTGGACTGTGGGCCTTTTAGTGTGCAAAAACATGTATTATTGAGATGGATTTGAAGCAGCATCAAACTAAATCTGATGATAGCATGAGTTCCAACCATTGAAAAGAAACAGATAGACACATCAGAGTTGTAACTACTGTCTAACAACATAAACATGGTTGACATAAATGCGAAATGTTCCCCTCAAGGGGTGTCTCCTTGTGCTCAATTGGATTCTTTTTGTCTCCACCTTCTTGAGCATTTTGATGAAACATGCCCATAGAGCTGAAGCAAGGAAGAAGTTTGTCTTGAGGTATTGAGCTCTTTGTCAATGTAATTCATCTTGTTTTCTAGCCTTTGGTGATATTCCCCCAAATTCTCAGAGTGGAGGGCTTTCCTTTCCATGGTAGCAGCAATATACTCTTTGTTGTCCCAGAATAACTCCAATAGGTGCTGGGCCTTTGTGTCCCTACCCTGGCTTTGACTAGGATCCTTCACAAAGGTGCTAACATACTCTTGGAGAGCTTCGTCCATCACTGAATCCCTCTTAGCCTTGAAAATATTCTCTAGGTCCTTTAGTTCCTTCAGGGTGTTCCTAGAATTCCTTTCTTTATGCTTAGAAATAAAAACAGAGAGCTCTCTACAGAATTTTGCATGGGAAGAGCTATCTGAAGCTAGATTCATACCTTTTTCCTTTGATGTTTGTGTTTTCATGTTTCTCCTTTCACAGCATAATGAAGAGTAGTTTGTTGAGTTCTCTTACTAAGTTGTCCACGTCTTCCACCTTTCTCCCTGTCAGGGTTATTCTCTGAACTGAATTCCTCCTCTGCCTTGATGGGTACAACCAACCCCGATACTCAAAGGTTTCAGCAGCAGCAACAGTGTATTCCCTACAGACTCAGAGCTCTTCCAAAAATAGTTACCTTTCACAATGGTAAGATGAAAAGTTGGACTCCAAACAATTTCCATTAAAACCCCTCTAGATCTCCTTTTTTGTTTCTTTGTTCTACTTAGGGATTTTGATTAATGATACAAAATAGTACAAAATCTCTCCTAAGGGAGCACTGTTTGGGCACTTGACCTGGACTGTGGGCCTTTCAGTGTGCAAAAACATGTATTATTGATATGGATTTGAAGCAGCATCAAACTAAAGCTGATGATAGCATGAGTTCCAACCATTGAAAAGACACAGATAGACACATCAGAGTTGTAACTACAGTCTAACAACATGAACATGGTTGACATAAATGCCAAATGTTCCCCTCAAGGGGTGTCTCCTTGTGCTCAATTGGATTCTTTTTGTCTCCACCTTCTTGAGCATTTTTATGAAACATGCCCATAGAGCTGAAGCAAGGAAGAAGTATGTCTTGAGGTATTGAGCTCTTTGTCAATGTAATTCATCTTGTTTTCTAGCCTTTGGTGATATCCCCCCAAATTCTCAGAGTGGAGGGCTTTCCTTTCCATGGTAGCGGCAATATACTCTTTGTTGTCCCAGAATAACTCCAATAGGTGATGGGCCTTTGTGTCCCTACCCCGGCTTTGACTAGGATCCTTCATAAAGGTGCTAACATACTCTTGGAGAGCTTTGTCCATCACTGAATCCCTCTTAGCATTGACAATATTCTCTAGGTCCTTCAGTTCCTTCAGGGTGTTCCTAGAATGCCTTTCTTTATGCTTAGAAATAAAACCAGAGAGCTATCTACAGAATTTTGCATGGGAAGAGCTGTCTGAAGCTAGATTCATACATTTTTCCTTTGCTGTTGGTGTTTTCATGTTTCTCCTTTCACAGCATAATGAAGAGTAGTTTGTTGAGTTCTCTTACTAAGTTGTCCACGTCTTCCACCTTTCTCCTTGTCAGGGTTATTCTCTGAACTGAATTCCTCCTCTGGCTTGATGGGTACAACCAACCCCGATACTCAAAGATTTCAGCAGCAACAACAGTGTATTCCCTACAGACTCAGAGCTCTTCCAAAAATAGTTACCTTTCACAATGGTAAGATGAAAAGTTGGACTCCAAACAATTGCCATTATAACCCCTATAGATCTCCTTTTTTGTTTCTTTTCCATTAGGGACAGCTAAATTAAATTTTAGGAGGATTAGTTTGGAATGTCAGATAGGTATTCTGTTCTATGAGGAGTCCGATAGCACCTAGGGTCCTCTGTTTTTGGTACTGAAGACAAAGAAAACTTATAGGACAAAGCATTTCTTTACTGATGCTTTACCTGATGTTTATAAGATCATAATAAAATGGTCATTTCCAGGGAGCAATAGTCTTATGGCAGAACACTACTGGGAAAGGTTGTGGACATGACAAGTCACAAAACTTATTACCCTACTCATTACCCTACAAGAATTGGGGGTAGTACCAGAGTGACTGCTCTCAAAGCTAACCGAATTGAAGATAAGGAACCAGGGGAATCCTCCAAAATTGTTGGACGTCCCTCAAGCAGCAAGTCACTATTTCCAAAGTCAGTATCAAAAATTCTTAAACTGGGTGCTTCCAGCTCATCAAAATTGAAGAAGACATGCAAGGTGCAGCCAAATTCTGCTGCATCAGGGCAGCCAAGTTCAACTCACAATCTCTCTGCTGGATTGGGTCAGATTGGGCAGGTTAGAGCGACATTGCATAAGGGAGAACCGAGCAATAACAGTAGACTTGGTCTATCAGAAATATCGAATTTGACAAGCTTTGAAGGATCAACCTCTGATGTGGACTTTCTTCAGGAAACACCAACTTCTTCTATGAGCAGCAAAGGCCTCTTTCATGGTGGTTCTAGTGTGGGAAGGAGAGATAAAAGACTTGTTCCTAGCAGGTTTCTAAATAGACAGGGAAGTTGGAATGACAGGGAGTTATTGAATGTAAACAATGGTTTGTCAAATTTGATGTATAGGGAACAAAAACATAATTGGACTGGCATAGAGGATCCCCAATACTTTCTCTTATTAAAACCACTGGATCTCAGCTTCTAGATATTACTCAACTTAAATGTACATTAAGAACTCCATTGACATACATATTTAGAATGAACAGCCCAGTGAGGAGTTCATGATAATGTAACCAAACCTCACTGGTATAATACCTGAGATTGGATTCCAAACATTGACATATGATCATTTAAAGGGGGCTAAATTCCAAAACTATACATCCTCTCACCACTATAACCTACCCAAAGTAGCCTTGATCTCTAAAGAAAGCCCATACAATCCAAAATATTCAAATTCACAAGTTCACTCAATCTTGGATCTAGGAATGAAAACACTGGCCAGAATTTTTGCTAAAAATGCATTTCCAGATGAGAGGACAATAAATCTAAGGTGTCTGGTTTGGCTTTACACCCCTCCAATGCTTGGGCAATATAAGGGATATAATAGTGTTAAGTCTTTTTGTTCAAAAATAAAAGAAACATTTTCAAGTTGTATAATTAAATTTGATTAGAAGGAATGCCTCCCTACTCCGATAAACAGTGATAGACGTGGATCATCATTAATGTTAATATAATTACAAGTGAATTAGTGCAGCTTGTAACTCTTCATTACATAGTTAAGTACAAGTCAGTGGTGACCATGTTTTTATGATGCAACTACAATTTAAGAAAATGGTATCCTAGTTACTAGGAAGTCAGGAGGGACACATGTTGTGTGTGCCAAGAAATACACTTCTTTCACTTTGATGTGTTGATCAATTCTCCAAAGCACTTAAGCATACATAAGGAACTGACATGTGATTTGAGCAGGCTGACATAGGAGACTATCCTGTCTGGAATAGGTGCAAGTATTTATGGAATTCTCATCCCTACCAGAACACGATTAAATTGATAGTATGTGGAGGTCTAGGATGCTATGCATAAAAAGATAACTTCAAAGCTCTGTATTTGTGATCTCCTCATCCTTTGGTAGGATAAATTGCTATCACACAGACTAGAAGAAGAGGAAAAGACATAAATAGGCTGACTTCCTAACATTTTGGATCTCTCTAATTTTACAAAAACATTTCCCAATGAGGATATTATCTGGGAAAATATTCCACTCGGAAATCATGGTTTACATTGAAATTTACAACTCAAAACTTAGGGGGGGTCTCTTGTCAAAATTATCTACCATAATCACAGCCTCAACACATATTTGAACCCAGAGTACCCACAAAAGATCATTGATTAGTTTGCTACTCATTCAACTTACTGTCCCCAATAATCCCTGCAGGAACAAACCCCATCCTCGAAATGATGGAAACGATTTGTATCCCTAACCATAATTTCTCTCTTGACAACCTTGGATATGAACTTAATGGCATTGTGGAAATCACCACACATTTGTAGATTCTTCATGATCCTTATATTTTTCTCCATGGGCGGACTGATAAGCCCAAAGGAAACTGCCAGCTTCTCACTATGAAAGCAAAGAAGGGCTCCCTTCTGTTCTTCTTGCACATCATGAAGCACAAATTTTGTTTCAGGCACATATCCTGTTGCCTTCATCTGCTCATTCAATGTCAACTTACATAGTCAACTTTAATAGTAGAGATGAATTACAGACTAGTACCACACGACTTGGACTCAAGAATGTGTTGTATGTGATCCGAAAGGATAGTTCTAATCAAGAATTCTGTAAGACTCTCATTGGCCATCCTTCTAAAGTAAATTTCAAGGTCCGGCAAATATGCTTCACATACGTATGGAAAGGGAGTAAGGAAATGGGTGACATCCGAATCCTCTATTTGGAAACATTATCTAGACTGAAATAATTTGGGGGATGGGGCATCAAACACATTTGAAAATTTTCCACTGCTCTAGCTGCAAAGAGAGCTTGGTCATGATAACAAACGGATATGTCAAAAGATCTCTGTCAAAAAGTGCATGGCTCTAGAAACCCTAGAAGACTATACTGCTCAGAGAAAGCATCCTGAGGATGCTCTAATTACCATAAGTACATCACATCCTCCTTCCACATCATAAGCAAACACCTTCGTTGGCAGATCAGAGATAATAATTGGATTGGATGAATGCATTTGCAAGGACGACTTACAAAATGTCTCTCCAACTTCTTGGTGCTCTAAGGAACAGGGATATATTCACTCTCAACCATGCTGCTGCCCCATTAGCCCACCCAGACCTAGATCAACCTTGGTTGGCCTCTTAAGATATAGGTTTTCATGGAATTGAAGGAAACCGATGACAATATTTCTTTGTCAGGTTATCCTAGGTAGGGATTAATCTAAGAATGGAGAAAGATGATGTTTTATAGGGTGCCAATCATACTCAAGGCTCAATACACAGTCAAGCTTGGATATTCATCACAACATACAATACAACAATCAAGCATGGTGGTGTACAAGCTTCGGAATATCCATGCTCCCTCAAATGTCAGACTATTTACATGGTTGGCCCTTAAAATATTTGTGCTGACATGGGACACACTTCAAAGAGAAGGATGGCAAGGGCCTAGCAAATGCCCTATTGTGTGAGAATTGCCCAGAATCCATCCATCACCTCTTCCTCCATTTCCACTTCTCAAAAGAGGTATGGGCAGTTTCCACCATACTCTTAGCACATAGAAGATCTTGGGAAGGGGAAGATTTAATCAATAACCTCCACACTCAAATTGAAAAACAATTGCAGGAAATGAAGCATTGGTACTGGAAATCATATGGTCCATTTGGATAGACTGCAACGAATCCAGTTTTGAAGATAAAAATACAAACCCCTATTGGGTATTCTACATATTGAATGCAAGAAAGAAGGAAAGCACTCCATGCCTCCTCTTATGCCCCCATGGACCCTAATCCAGAACACACTAGATCCAAACATAACCCATGGATTCTTTGATGGTGCATCCATAGATAATCCAGGAATCAATGGCACTGGTAGGTGGCTCCTTTTCCCGAACGTCACAAAATCATTCTTCAAACTAGGCATCGGGCACACAACCAACAACAGGGAAGAACTATTAGCAGCAAGCACACTACTAGACATTGCATAGGAGAAAGGCACACAAGATCTGGATATGTATAGTGACTCAAAAATTATAGTAGGATGGCTCAATGGGACCTTGAGCACATCCATCATTAGTCAAGCATGAGAAGTATCAAGCAAAGGATTCAATGCTTGAACATCATAACAATATCCCATGTCCAAAGAGAACTAGACACAAGTGAAATTATGCCTGCACCTTGCCTTGAAACTAGTTCAGAACTAATTTTCATTTATTAGCTGGAATTTTTAACTAAAAAGGGCATACCCAATGATCAGATAATTTGCCTTGTCTGTATAGGTTTCCATCCACACAACAACCAATTTAGATAATCCTCTTATCCAATAAAAATCACTTTTGTCTTCTTGTTTTTTACGACATTAACTACATTAACAAAAGGATTAGTCCACTAGAATGTTGCCCCTATTAGTTCTTGCGAGAGCTAGGGTTAGAGCTAAATCATCTGTAAAATGCAATTATGGGTTAGTATATGCCTCACCATCCTTAGCCCAACTAATTTTGGCTATGGTATGGGCGTTCCTAGCTCGATAGGGAAGCTCCAACAAGGAAATTGGAACTCAAGATCCCTAGTGTACTTAATTGTATTAAATAGATGCACCTCTACTGAAGCAAAATTTTTTACTGAAGACAAATGTTCTTGGTAAGGATTTGGACGAGTGGACGTGCATTTAAAGATGCTTCTTAGATTGGCTAGTTGCTTCCTATTTTCGAATTTTTTTAATTGATTTTGGAAAGGATTCTATCCTATTAGCTTTTATCCAATTTGTGAAGACAGAGAGAACTGTATGGGAAAGAGAGACATCAACAAACGCTATGGTAGCAGATAAATCATCAGATCCAAAAGTAGATGTTGATTCAGCAATTGCTGAACCAGAGGTCGATGTAGCCGGTGATCCAATAACCCCTGTTTTGGGTCAATGGAGCTATTTTGGGTGATCTCCTTAGACTCAAAAAGGTTTAACCTAATAATGATCAAATTAATATACAAATTGAATACTGAAACCAGAAATAGTGCATGTCAAATGAAACAAATAGATCATTCAAAGGAAAATGAAGAGAAATGAACTGGAGCATGTTTGGTTTTCATGCGAGAAATATCAGAGATGTCAATGAACCTATTCATTTATGGAGAAAATAGGACAAACACCATAATCCCTCGTGTGTCTTGACTACTATAAGATTTGGAAGACATCATTTCCAATTACTTGCTTGCAATGTAAACCTTCGCCATGTTTAGTTGCTTATTGGTCGCTTAACACCCTAGTGTTAAATCTACCAATGATCACATTAATATACAATTTTAAGACTAAAACCCTAAACAATGTATGTTGAAGGAAGCAAATAAAGCATTTGAAGGAAAATTAAGTGAAATAAACCTGGAGATTGTTGGCTTTGAAGTATTTTGATATATTTCTAATGGCTTCCATGTAGGGAATCTAAGAGGCGGTGAGGACCTCGTCATTTTATGTTGTGAACCATATCCCCTTTTCCACATTCATAGTAATTTCTTTCCCCATCAACTTTGTCTCTATTGCCATGGTAGCTCGACTGTTAAGCTTTGGAATCCTCCATTTCCAATCTGCTTGCTCTGTAAGCCATTGCATAATTGCATGAGACCCCACAAAGTTAAATCTACCAATAATCAAATTAATATACAAACATAACACTAAAACCCTAAACATTGTGTGTCAAATGAAGCAAATAGAGCGTTCAAAGGAAAATTAAGTGGAATTAACCTGCAAATGGTTAGCTTTCTTGTGTTCCCAAATCTTTATAATGGCTGAATTCTGTGAGGGAAATTTCATGAACATAGGAGAATCTCTTCACTTCAGGAGAAATGGCGATAGCTTCCATAAGCTCTCTACCCTTTACGACCTTCATAATGTTTTCTTCCACTATCGACTATTTTCCTGCAACCAGGGAAATGCCACTTTGATGCCATGATTTAGAAGCCACCATTTCCAACCTCCCTGCTTTATAATCCACCGCCGTTAGTTTTTGGATGGTCTCCTAAAACCCCATATAAGACATCACCATTATTTTTTGGATGGTCTACTAAAACCCCACAATATTATTCCACTTTTATTTGGGATTTTCATCCTTCGAACTCTTCCCTACCGGTAAACACTGCATATCGAATTTATGAAATTATTTCCTTCTACTTGTGCATTTTATTCTACAACCCGCCTGTAGCTGGCCACCTGCAACACAACAGCCCTAAAACTGAAAACATTAGACTTTATAATGGTGTTTCTAGTGTAACCCCACTGGGCACTTAATAGCTAGGCATTCCTGCAAACTTGGTGGTGACAGTCGTAGATGCCTTGCCATGTTCAATGAGATGAGAAAAGCTTAAGTCACCCAAACAAGCATAAAATTGTTGTCTGCAACAATGTTCTCTACTCTCATTCTTTGAGCAATGCCATGTCGTTGAAGAAAGTAACCCGAAAACTAAACAATCATATTTGCAAGCCTTTTTACAATAAATGAAATCCATTTAGAAACCCTGTTTTTGTCTCGTTTAAGACAAAAACTCAAAGAGTCAAATTAGAACCAAAAAAGGTTGGGTAAGTAATGAGTAAAAAGGATATTGTGTAGTAGTGCAAAGAGTTACTTTATGGCAACTCTCCTTGCATGCATGTTTTTTTATGGCGTAGAGTGCATGATAAAAGTAAGTCTCAACATTTGAATGGATTGTGACATTTGATCCTATGTACGATACACTTAGCATGGCTGCATTGTGGGTTAGCCTTCCAACCCTACAATGGTGTGGGGGCATAGTGTATGTGAAAAATAAGCCTAAACATTTTAATGGACTTGGATATTTGATCCTATGTAATATACATCCAACATGGTTGTAGTGTGGGTTAGCCTCTCAACCTTTCATTTTAGTTCTTAGACTTGACAAACTTTGGACCCATCAGAAATACTCTGGAAAAACTATCAAAAGTGCATAAGCAACAAATAAATGGAAGATACCAAAGGCCACGGGGATATTAGTTGTGATCTAGATATAGAGAATGTTTTGTCAGATTTTCTGAGTTTAAATTTGTTGGAATATTCCTGGAGAAAAGCAGGTGATTAGGAGGCATCCCTTTTCAAATTTTAATGCAGAACTTACCTTGAGCATGGACACATGACCAAAAGTTATCCTAGACCAAAGGAGTAGGATACAAGGACTCATTGGGTAAAGGAAAATATGTAAGAAGAGCTAGGCAAAGGAAAGAGATGGTAGTCTAAGAACCTTTTCAAATCTTGCAGTAAGTATGCATGAAGGAACAAGAAACCTAAAAGAACAAATAAAGGAAAATCCACCCAAAGTAGGGATGTAGAAATATTAACAAAAGAAAAAATTTCAAAAGGTAGGAATGTGGTTCTACAACAGCTGGTGCAAGAAGA
>LPNX010965298.1:0-119643 GCA_001517045.1 Pseudotsuga menziesii | reverse complement strand
ATTTTTCAATGTCATAGTAAAATACCGTGAGCTATCCAACTGATAAGAATGACATGAAAAATAAGCTATACCTATGGAAAAGATCGTAATCCCATAAATAATAGCAATGAAAAAACAATAATATAAACATGGTTATCAACAATATGAAAGGAAATGTGAAGACAAGGACCAAAGATAAGCCGTATATGGAACAAGAAATCCCTCGAAGTAAAAATGTCAAACAGAGAGCAATAATTTAAATTTTTTTTAAGGAGATGCATTCAGAAACTGAATTGAAACCTACATGTACAGGAAGAGAGAGGAATAGCACCAACGACAAAAGAAACCATGTAAGGAAGGAACCTTGTTCCCTTAATAAAGATCTCATCCCTTCAAATGTAAGATTTTACCTCCTGCTATGTGACTCTGATATCCCCAGTTTTTAGCTCCCAACTTTTAAGTTATGAAAAAGCTTGCCACAGTGATGCTTAAACCCTTAAATTAGGTAACAAATGTTTGGACTGAAAATATTTTTTATTCTACATATACGCAGTATAGATATTATTGATATCTTCTTGGTTTTTCCGTGTTTGTTATCTATCTTTTTCTTTGTGTATTGTCCTTGTTATCTCACCCTTTCCTCGTGTGTTTGTTGTAATGCTTATATGCTAATACTTTGGATCAATAGTTTAATTATTATTTTTTATTTTTATGATTGTTAATTTCTTCTCATTGACATTATGATATGTTGAATTTTTGTATCCATGGAAGTGTTCCTTTAGTGATTCTGTGCTTTGGTCACTAAAAAGGGGACAAGTTATATGACCCTTGTATTAATAATTAACCTAAATAGGTCATGAGGCCTATAAGAGGTCGAGGAATCAAAATATTTACATGAAACTCGGAGATGGGGTCGAGCCTCTACCTTTCTACTGCATATGGATCTGAGACTGGTTCTAGGTCAGCACCCTAGTTTAATTATAATTGGATCAACTGCTACGATGTTTAAAGGAACTGAGCCTAGTGAAGCTACGTTGACTGGTGCAACTAGTTCGATGGTCATAGATCATAATACTTATACTAAAGTTAGAAAAGCACCTCAGTATGGGACTTGCAAGGACTCTTACATTGAAGAACTAACAACTAGCTATGATGCTTCTAGGTATTGATATGGTATTGGTTCTAGTACATAATTCATAATTGACGTATAAGGAACCTAATTTTCCTTTGGCACGCACTTAATGGGGTTTGCTTCAATGGTGCATCAGGGATAAAGATGCTCAAGATTTGTGCAATTGCTTTGTTGGATCTCTAAAGATCGAGGTGCATGGAACCAATATTACTAATAGAAGGTAGACAATTTACAAAATTTTGACTTTATTGTCAAAATTGCAATATTCCATGACACAATTAAAAATGACTAACATAAATGACTAATTCATATTCTTCTATCTAGTCATTTTTTATGTCGTGACTAAATTAGTCGCTTATGTTAGTCATTTTTAACTCTGTCACTTATTATCTAGTCATATTTGTTAACTGGTGACTAAATTAGTCGTTAATTTTAGTCGCTTATAGTTGGGTTAATCAAAATTGCTCATATTTAGTAGTAAATCACTTGAAAAACCTGTGATGACTAGAATTTTTAGTCACGTAGTAGCTAATTCCTCATTTTGTACTAGTGGGATCATCAAAAAACTTGGTATGGATGGACAATGATTTTCTCCCTAGTTCTACTAGTAAGGATGACACTAACCCATAGGTTTGAAAACCATGACCATCAAATGCCTTTAATTTCATAGGGGAATGCTTAATTTCTCCACATTCTATATCTCTCCAACATGACAGGGACATGAATGAGGTCGAGGAGCCTTTGTCCAAAACCATACGATGGAATTTCTTCCCAATAACTTTCGTGGATAATTGGAAATATCGTTAATGTGAAACCCTTAACTTGAAGTCCAATTTAAAGGTGATAACATTACTATTCTCAATATCTATATCTCCAAGAACCGACAACAGGTTCTTCCTCTCTACACGACACATTTGGAGTACTTCGAAAGTGGATATAACACATGGTGCTTGGGACAAATGTTCTACTACATCGTAGTATCGGGAATCACATGCACTAGGATTACATATTGATTTATCAATTGTACTCTTCGATGGTGGAATGGAGGGGCCAAGAACAGGTCTTTCAATTTGAAAATTGTTTGTGGGAGGAGGAATGAAAGTTGTATTTTTATCAATTGGAGTGGTATCATTACTTTTATCTAGAGGAGGGTCATAGTTCAGAGACCTAGTCATAATATGAATCAATTCACTAGAAATCATTTTTACTTCATCAGTGGAGGATGAGGAAGACCCATGCGAATATTGATGGTAAATCAATTCTTGTTGGGTAGGGAAAGGGTCAATCAAAACTACTCATTTGGAAGTTTTTTTCAAAAAAAAATAACCTCTTCATGATTAGGACATTCTTTGGTGAAATGATCACCTCCACATATTAAGCATGGAAATTTAACCTTTCTCTTATTTTTTTATTCGACATCCACAGTTTGTGTTTTATCATCTTCCTATTAATTCAAAGATTACTTGAATTTGTTCCTTCCTTTCTTCTTCATTCTTGAATACTCAAAGGATTGGACCACATGGACATTAGTAGAAACAACAAGGGAAGGAGAAGTTTTGGGATTAACAACTGTCTAACTACCAAGTGAAGTAGTTTTGCTTTATTTTTCATTAAATTTGTCGCAGACTTTGTTTGGATAGAACCGAGTATGCCATCAATAGATTACTCCATCAAAGGTGCTAAAGGGTTTGAAGTAGAACAAGGAGCATTCTGAATTAAATTATATAGAGTGACTGACTCAGAACAAACCAACCCTAGGTGCTAAGAAAAACTGATTGCTTGCTCTTCGGTAAAATCACCTCCCATGGAAACATCCCTAAAAATTGGAGGAAGTAATAACTTGGTAAGCTAATCAACAACTAATTTATCAGGAATGGGATCCTTTATCAACCTACGTCATCGTCTCCACTCATGTATATGATCCAATACATGGTTCGAAGTGGTGTGGTGAAGTGACATTAAAAGGCTTGTACCTGTTTCATATATGATCGATAAATGAAAATGTGTTAAAAGGGAAATTGAAAGACCATGGTAAATGGGATCGTTAATCAATCATGAAAAATATGATAGGTTGATCATAGCTAGAAATGGTAATTGTTGATTTGGTTGAGGATACTACTAATATTGATAAAGCATCTGTGTACTAATAGTGTTGTAGAGGAAAGTTTCCTCTAGCTACGGTTTAAGAGGCCATCAACGTACTAGGTTTGAAAGTTTTATGCATATAGTTTTCCAAGTAAATATAAAAAAGGTTAGATATTGGAATGATTCATACTTGGAAAAATGAAGGTTGATCCAAGAAGTCGTTCAATCCTCCTATTGATCCTATTTCTCCAAGAGACCTGCAAAACAAATTATACCTTCCTCAGACCACTATGACCACATATAAAGCAATGATAATCAAAGAAACATGAAATAATAATATGATTAACATCATCATATGATCATAAACAAATATTCAATAACACATCGAATAATGATTTGGGAAGAAGAAGGACATGACATCTTTATTAATCATGAAATGATGTACAAATATACATTCTCTTCAATTTGGGAATCCCATGAAACCTGGATATGGTTCTATTGCTTCTCTTCTCCAAGGAAAATGGCCTCCAAGCTCTGCACCACAAGAAAATAACTTCTAGGGCAAAGGTGGGGGGAAATACAGTCCCAATTTCTCCAGCATAATAATGCAAAGATTATGGTCCCCTCTCTTATATAGTTTTTTGAATATTTAGGGGCAAAGATAGGACCAATTACAACCAAAGGAGTCAGTTTCTTAACCACCAAAACTACCTGAATTTTTAGAAACATCGTCTTTTGACATCTACAGGAAAACACACAAGTTCATGTGACAACAGTCGCGTACATATGCGAGATTCAATGTAAATATTCACATGTGAAAAATGATACACAAGATGTAGTGACAATAGTCGCATATACAAAGATATACGTGGGTATAATATAGAACAAGTTGCATAAAACACACAGGTTTCCTTAAGGAAACTCTTGTATACAACAAAAAATATTATTTTCAGGGTACGTTTGGGAATTTTCATACTTTGGTGTCTGATGTAAAGTTTTATCTGACTAAATTACCTTTACAATGGTGTAGAGAAGAGTTCAAATAGAGTTACAAAACTCTGGATATGGGTCCTCCAATATAGGTGTTTTCTCAGTGACTTTCATGAAGTGTCGTCATGGGAAAGTGGTCACAGGAAGAGATGTGTCATTTTGGGATATAATAGCTACCCCATAATGTATTAGTTTATAGGGTAATATGAAATCCTAAATAAATTAGAAAGGAAACAACTGAGTATGAAGAGAGCAAAGAATCCAAGATCGAAAGGCTTGAACAAAGGTACCTGAAAGAGAGATAAATGTGAGACACAATTGATTTCTGGGACATACAAGTCCATATACAAACAATCTACATAAAGGTATAGGAGAATCCAACATATGTATAAATGTTGTAACTATCATGGTCGCTCAATATGCAAAAAGGAACCATATCAAATATAAAGGAGTCATGGCCATAAATGAAGAAGGTGGATCCATGCTCAATAATCGATCATAGCCACAAGAATACAAGGTGGATCTATGTCTTAGGAAAATTTCATTTGAAGTGTGACAAGGTCTTGCACAACTCATTAAATAGAAAAAAATGACGATTCCATTGTCATCCCAAGGTATTCAACCCAAACCTCCCAAAAGGTACTGAAGTCAAACATGGAGGACCCCGTTTGATTAACGTTTGTTAATGAGAACCGTTAACAAATGCGAGGGAAACCACCATTAATGAAAATGGTTCCCAAGGTACTTAGTACATTCTAGCAAGTGTGAATACAAGGGCTTGAAGTCGAACACTTGAAGAATCTATCAAGTAGGAGATAGTAATGTATTCCCACTACCCGATAGCGAGGGAAATTTCCACTGATGACTGCAATCCCCAAGGTACTGTCATAAAACTCTAAATCTCATTTAGAAATAAAGAGGTGTTGCAATTGATTGGAAGAGATTCGTTGGAAGGAATCCATTAAGGCGTCATTTTTCATCCAATACGAGGTAAGTCAAAGACTAATGGATCTGTAAGTGGTACAAAATTTCACGACAAGGACCACCGAAGGAATGATGTAATGAAATGATACCAGGGAATGGTCGACACAAAAGGTCAAGGAAACTGCAAAATGGTCAACAAAGGTTTATCCTTGAATAGTGAGCATGACACAAAAGTGACTTAGGAAACTTTTGACTCAAAAGGACCAACGATGTAATTCTACAATGTAGGAGACATTGGCATATTCCCTATATAATTGGAAAAGAGACTAACTAGAGGAGTAAAAACTATGAATCAAGATAAGGTCAAAAACTCTGACCCAAAAATTGATAAACTAAAAAATAGTTCTTTGTTTAAGGAGAAAAGACTTACTACCATGATTGAAAAACATGTGAATGAACTTCCCTTCCCTCTTTCTTGTAAGGGTTTAATGAGTCCAAGAAATCCAACTCGGGACCTTCTTCATTTTTGGAAATCTCAAAGAAGAGACAAAATAATGCTTGATAAAGCACTCATTCATGGATTTTAGGAGCCTAAATTAGTGAATGCTCGACATTGTTTCCATAATTCAGAGAGTTTGAAAAATAAAAATAAAAATATAGAGGAGGTGCTTTTTCATAAAGTTAGCCTCCTAATTCCAAAAAAGTGTAAAACAATACAGAGGATAAATCTCTTATCTCAGGTGAACTAAGGTATCCATTTTCGTAGTTTGTTGGAGAGTTTTGAAAAAGGGTTAAACTATATGCAGACCAACACACCTTCAGAAGTGGAATCTAACCTAAATTTAATGAGTGTGAAGGAAGGCAAGATCACTTGGAAATATCCATTTGATTACAAGAAATGGGGATTACAATAGTAAACGTGATGCTTTTTTCTTTATGTTTTACTGAGCATGACAAAGACATAAAGCACGATCAGACTATTTTTCATGTTTAATTCTAGAGCATGAAAAAGAGAAAACTAAGCTCAAAAAGGTTCCTTCTGCATAAGTTTATAACTCCAGGTCCAGAAAAGAGATAAATCTATGCCTAAAGATACTCTTCCAGATTCTAGAGAAAATAGAGTACTCATTTTTCCTAAGTAATCCACAAGGCCGGAAAAAGGGGTAAACCTATAACTATGCAGATGATTGTTCAAGTTACCTAAACGAGTCTGAACAAACAAGTTTACTTGGTAATCTAGTCAATTTTAAGGAATCAGACCATGGCTTAAAGATAACTCCATATATTTCCTATAAAGTTTTAACGAGCCTGGAAAATTCAACTCGTGGCCTCCTTATTGTTTTTAACGATCTCTAAGAAGAGAAGAAAGAACTCTCTAAATGTGAAGAGATGAGTGTCGTAGGTAGGAGAAACTAGTTCCGAGCGCAAGGAACAAACCTATGCATAATGCAAGGAAAGTGAGCAATATAAGGACACTCGAGGAGTGTCTCCTCCAAGTGAAGGGTGTCAAGTTCCAAAAGAAAAATGGTACAAGGCTAACTAATGATGAGAGAATAGATGAGTGCTTATAAAATGAGCTAAAAGCGTGGAAGACGGCATCAGGCTCAAACGCGCAAGAAGGGTACATGCAAATGCAGTTAAATATTGAAAAATAAGGAAAGACCAGTAAACAGTTGTGAATCCTACTAAAAATCATGTATCTAAGAAACAACAACATCAAAATCACATTTAGAAGAAAATATTTGATGCAGGTCACTTTAGTAAAAACACATGGAACTTTGTTATCTTCTACATAAGGTGTAGTCAAGGAAGGATCAATATAAGAGGAATCTATACTACCAAGGCCTGAGGGTTTAAAATCAATAAGATCAACCTCAGAAAAACAGAAAAGATAAACAAGGGAGATAGAGTTTGCAGGAGAAAACTCAGTATCACGAGAGGTGAGAAATCTATAAGAAAAATCAAACTCATCATGATCACTAACTTGCTGTTTAAAGGAAGAGTCAAGGAACTCAACAAGACTAACATAAGGAGCTCGATTAATAGAAAGACCCGATTTATGAAGAAAATTAGGGTTATACTTAGTCACAATTGAACCAACATCCAAAATAAGGTTAGACTGTATCAAGGACTTTAGGAATCCTTCCTAAGAAGGAATTTACCATCTCAGATAGGACACATGTCTAAAATTTCAAACGGATAGACAGAGCAGGCTCCATAGTTTGTATAGGATGAATCACTTAGTGAACTGCTGGGACCAAGTCCCAAGAAGGTAAGCATGAACATAGAGGCTTCTCCTGAGTAGCAATTGAACGCAAGGGATTTGAGGCCACATAGCTCACTCGTGGTGGGGTAGTGTCTATAGAAACACTGGGAATCAATAAAGGAAAGATATGGTCTCTAGTTGGGTCAGGAGAGGGATCAAGAATATCCAACCAATTGATAGTGACAATTTCTTCACCATGATTAAAGGACTTCACATGAAAGAAATTTGACACCACAGCTTGCATGGCATAGACATAATCACACACAAGGACCATATTGAATTCCAAGGGGTCCTCTATCACCATGAAGTCAACTAAGACGGTCTTCCCACCCAAAGTAATATGTGTTTGAGAAAGAATTCCCAAGGTTTTACTAGTTCTTGTATCAAACACAAGTAACCGATTAGCTGTCGACATAAGTCTTGTAGATCCCATGCCTCACCAATAATGAGAAGACAATATACTAACTAAGGCTCCTTCATCAACCATACACTGTGCAATGGTGTATTTTCCAAATTTGAACTTTATCTTGAAAGTTGCATTAGAAAGAAGGTGCGGCTCAACTAGGATATCCCAATCAAAGGAAGCAATCTGAGATCTTGGTGTGGGTTGATTCAAAGTGAGCTCATTTCCCACTTGTTTAGTAAGTTCTGAATTGGTACTAAAGAAAATGTGACTAGTAGACACTTCACTCTCCAAAGGAAGATTGGGATTGTTCAACAATGCAATCAATTCAACCACTTCGTGAAAGTCACTCTTTGAAGGGAGAGTGGGATTGACCAAAGATGACATTGGTTCAATCACATAAGTATCACTCTCCAAAAGAAGAGTGGGGTGATCCAAATATTGGGAAGGATTGACAACTAGATCAACCAAAGGTTGAGTAGGTTGTTGAGAAACTATAGGTTGTTCACGAGCAGGATATTCTTGAGTCTTGTACCACACTCTTTGCACCTCTATGATAATAGTTAATTAGTGAGTAAGATTATCTCCCTCGTATAGATTACAAGGGAACTTAAGTTTTCCTTTCAAATGACTAGTTTTCTCAATGGTCGGAACGTGACTAGCAGTTCCCAACTATTTTCTCTCAACATGACCTACAGAGGCTGAGAGTTTTCCCCTAGCATGACCACCAAAGGCTAGGTGATTGGGTCTAACCTGACTAAGAGAGGATGGTTGTTGAAAATTTTCAGGATGTTAAAAAATGGGATGACCATGAAACCAAACTCTTCATACCTCTACGATGGTAAGGCATAGATAAGTAATTTTTTCTCCCTCACAAAGCTTACAAGGAAACTTGGGCTTGTGCTTTAAAAGGTTATTATTTTCAACGCTTACAAGGAAACTTGGGCTTGTGCTTTAAAAGGTTATTATTTTCAACAGTGTCAACATGACTCGCAATGGCTGACTGTAATCCCTCAGCTTTAACCATAGAGGCTAAGAGACTACCCCCAGCATGACCTACAGAGGATGAGAGACTCGGTCCAACCTGAGTTGTAGAGGTTGGACGGGCACCAACAACATGACCTACAGAGGCTGAATGCTTAGCATCAACATGCTTCACAATAGTTAAATGTGTGCCCCCAACATGAACTAGAGAGGGTGGGTGGCTGGGTCCAACATCACCTACAAAGGTTGGATGTAGATGTTCAACTTTACCAACAGAGTTTTAACTGGTGCCCTCAGCATGAACTTCAAAGGATGAGTCACTAGAGCCAACGTGACCTTTAAAGGTTGGAAGTATCCCACCAGCATGATCAACAGAGGCTAGATGGTGAATATCAACTTGACTTGTAGAGGTTGAGTTCTTAGATCCAACATGAATTTTTGAGGTTGGATAGGTGCCCCCAACATGAACTATAGAGGATGGTCGATGAGGTTCAACTTGACTTGTAGAGGTTGAACGTGATCCTGTTTTCTTATGTGTCTTCTTCCTATTCTTCCTTCTTTTACTCTTTTTAGATTGTCGGTCACTAGTATCAGTACTTTAACCACATGGGGTAGAAGGAGGAGGAGAAGAAGCTACAAGTGAAGTGGAAGCAATTTTTTGATGCCCTTGATATAAGGATATCATTTGAGAAGCATCCAGATAATTCCGTTCAATTTTAGTGGAAAAAAACCACACCGGTAGCCTTAGGGTGAATCCCAGTAAATTCAAGGTGGCATTTAAAGGAACACCAACATTCCCTATGAGAGGAATAGTACAAGGAGGTCCCATCATGAGGATCTCTTGGTTGTTGTTCAAAGGGGTGTTAGCCATAGTTTCAAACAATAATACAAAGTCTGAGGTTGACAAGAAACCAATAGTACAAAGAACACACCACTATAAAAAGACCTAGGTATCAAGCCATGAAAACAAATATTCCTTCCAAAGGAAAGTCTTAGATGATGAGGGACCAAAACTAACCAGTGATGGAAGGAGAGTACTTACTTCGCATATCGTGAAGAGACCTTTGGGTGCAAGCACTAGAATCACCCAACCACCCTCCCAGATTTTCTACTGATGTTACCTTCCAAGTCTACCCTAGGTGTACTGGAAATAGCCTTTTTATGCAACACGTGTAAGATCCTAGTAGACAAGATACTAAGGCTACCAAAATCACGGAGAAAGTCTGATGGAACATTCGTCAATCCAACCGATGCACATGGGTAGGGTAGAAAATCGCGAAACCAAAAAATTACCAGGCACCACAAGGGGCTGGGAGGAGGTACAGGATGAGTCCCCAAACGTGCAACAGCTTTGGTGCATGCTTTACTGGGAAGTGGAGGGGTATCTCCAACAGCTCAGTATCGCATGACGTTGTGCTTGACTCCTCTGTGAGAGGATATTTTCAGTGTCTTTCCCAACGAATTTGTATTTCCTAATAAATAGACCACTATGTTTGAGTTTAATGTTTTAGGAAATTAATATATACCTAACCCAAAGCACTATCCTAGACTGGTGTGTGTCATCCTTACAAATAAACAGTTACTAATAAATTTTAAATATTAAGTGTTTATTTTAAAGGGTTGTTAATTAGTCAAAGGGGGTGGCGGAGGTGAAACCAATGGTGTTTTGACTCAAAGTTGAATCAAAATGACTAAGCAAAGAGAAATTAAATGCAAAAAGCAAAAACTATTCTACTTCTTTTTCAAATAGAAACTTGAAAGCCAGAAAAAAATATTTTTTTTTTATTTTTTCAAGAATAACGATATGCAATGAAAACACAAAACGTTAATCTACATGCACATTAAAACGCGTATATCTTATTTTTATTTTATAAATGCAAAAGAAAAACTACCTACAAACTAAAGTACGTAGATGACAAGAACAAAGCAAAAGGAACTCTACTATACAACCACCAAACGAACTCTAGAATACCCTAAAGTCAATATAAACCCTACTTGGAAAGAAGGATTGCATAAGAGACAAGTCAACTACTTTGGAAAGGTGAATTTAACCAACAAAAGAAGAAGGAAACAAAGATCAATAAGCTTCTAAGTTTAGACAAAGATCACGAACAGAGGCTGACTAGAAACATAAGACAAATAAAACAAAGAAAAGGGGGTGGGGGGGATGAGCAAAGAGAAAAATATAATGCTACAAATAGACTCACAACCTAGATAAATAACAACCAAAATGGATGAGAATAACTCCCTAGTGTCATGCACCTGTAGAGGACCCCAAAAGACCTACAAAACAACCCTCAAAAAACATAAAATACCACAAAACGAGGAAAAAAATTTGTTTTAGGGGCATACGTGAGTTTCCCTACTAATAGGTCACATATCATATGCAAGTTGACAATATTGTAGGTTGAATGTACAAACCATACACATGAATATGGAGTCTGCAATTGTATGGGTTGGAAAAAGGCCCAAAAAAGAAAAAAACTTCCTTAGGAAGGCAGGGGAGGTGTAGTATCAGGATGAGAAGGTATTCTTAATAGGAAAGAAGTACATGAAAAATTACAAAATACTGGAGGAAATATAGAGAAACCCCAAAAAGACAAGGTTCTCCCCAGCGAAGTCACTAGTTATGTTGTAGAGGAAAGTTTCATATAGCTAGGGTTTAAGAGGCCATATACGTATTGGGGTTGAAAGGTGGATGCATATAGTTCTGCAAGTAAATATAAACAAGGTCATAGATTGGAATGGTTCATACCTTGACAAGTGAAGGTTGATCCAAGAAGCCCTTCAATCCTCCTCTTGCTCCTCTTGCTTCAAGAGACCTGCAAAATGAAATATACCTTCCTCAAACCAATATGACCACACATAAAGCAATGATAATCAAAGAAACATGAAATAATAATTTGGTTAACATCATCATATGATCATAAATAGAAATTCAATCACACATTAAACAATGATTTGGGAAGAAGAAGGACATCACATATTTATTAATCATGAAAATAAGTACAAATATACCTTCTCTTCTAGTTGGGCACCTCACGAAACCTTGATCTAGTTCTATGGCTTCTCTTCTCCAAGGAACTGAGCCTCCAATATCTAAAACACAAGGAAATATCTTCTAGGGAAAAGGTGGCAGGAAAGAGAGTCCCAATTCCTCTAGCATAACAATGCAAAGATTCCATTCCCCTCTCATGGACCTTATCCCTCTCTTATATAGTGTTCTGAAGAGTTATGGGTGAGGATAGGATCAGTTACAACCGAAGGAGTCGGCTGCTTAACAACCCAAACTACCCAAATTTCGAGAAACATCTTTTTTTGACATCTACATGAAAAGCAAGTGAGTTTCAGTGACAATAGTCGCATTACATGAGTTTGAATGTGAATAGTAATGTATGAAAAAGGATACACGAGTTGCAGTGACAATAGTTGCATATACAAAGGTATACGCAGGTATCATATAGAACAAGTCGTGTACAACACATGGGTTTCCTTAAGGAAAATCGCATATACATCAAACAAGCTCATTTTTAGCATACTTTTGGGAATTTTCATACTTTGGTGACTTATGGAAAGTTTTACCTAGCTCAAATACCTTTCCATTAGTGCAAAGAAGAGGTCAAACAGAGTTACAAAACTTCATATATGGGTCCTCCAATATAGGTGTTGTTTGAGTGACTTTCATGAAATGTCATCATGGAAGTGTCGACATGCAACGGAATCATGGGAAAGTGGTGACAGGAGGATATGTGTCATTATGAGCTACAACAAGTAGGGACATATGCTGATTGACAAATAGGTAATGATGGTCATCCTACAATAGGTTGGTTCTATCATATTTGGTTATTAGGTGATCTTCTAGATGATCCTCCAGGTGGTGGACCCCCAGGGGGTGTACGTCCTTAATGCGAACCTCCATACGATTGACCTCCAGGTGGTGGAAACCTAGGTGGTTTACCTCTAGATGGTGTACATCCACACGGTGGACCTCTAGGTAGTGGGCCTACATATTGTGAACTTATAGATGGTCTTGCATCTGTCCCAGCTAGCGGTTGCCAAAGTGTAGGTACATTCATCCAATTAGGTTTCCCCCATGTGGTATTCATATTCCCAAGGTAAGGGAACCCAATATAAAAATTTCTTGAGGTGATTGGTTGGTAATTTTCATTTACCATTCATGTATAATTATAGCCCCATTGAGCTTGATTAAACATTGGTTGTACCCATGATGGTGGTCATTGCATGGGAGACAGGATAACCACATTTCTAGATGTGGAAAGTACACTAGCTACATGCTTCCCTAAAGAAGCACTTTAGGTGATATTTGAAGCAGTTCTCCCAGTTGTCCAAACAAACTTGGTTGGAGATTAGCCCCGAGTCATGGAATTTATGGGAGAACTAGAAATAGGAGGGATATTTTTAACTATTAGGGAAGGGATGGAATGTTGACCTGGATCATAAGAAGCCATAATTTGAACCGGTGTTCCTAAAAAAACAGCAACATGAGACCGAACCTGATCATGTTATTTGGGATTGGCTACTTATGAACGCATAGGTGAGGTATATAAGCCATGTCTTCTTATTTTTACCCCCATCATACACATATCCGACATAGTATCATGGATGGGTCTAAAAAATCATCATGTGAAAGTAACCTTGTGTCTCATGGGGGCGTTATGTAAGTCAAAGTGGTAGTGCCACACTAGGAAATTGTTTTTCATAAGGAAGTCTCCTAAAATGGAGTAACTTGATGGAATTTCGATGCTACGAGGTCATCTAATGGCTAGGAAGATACCCAATCTCGTGCATTGGAATTTCCTTTTGTAGGGAATGAAAGGTTTAGTCATGTGAAGAAGGAAATTTGACCAGTACTAGCTTAGGGGTAGCCATATTTTCAAAAGAAACATATTCTTCTCGGGATTCAGTAACCAAAAGAAGCATATTTGAATAAGATTATATTCCTCGACAAAAAATGGTGCTTCTCATAGCACAAATTTTCAATTCGAGGTTGTTTTTTGTTTTTGTTTTGACACATGTAAAAATACAATAACAATGTTGAGTTCTCCTCAAGTTTCATAACTTGTTAAAATTGTCTTTGTAGAAAAAATAGAAAAATGGATACTATTTATAAGCTTGTAGATACACATGTTAGCATCCAACAAGTGTCTACTACATAGGATTTCCATGCTATATTCCCCTTCATAAATTCTAGCGATAGAAAAAACTTTTTCACTAACACAACTACATTTCACAATTGAACATATGTTCTAAATAAACCCACATGGCTAAAATAAAAGCCTCGGGATTTTTAATACATAATGTGCACTTCTATTGTCGACAAGTAAATTAGAAATCCATTTGAATTTGAATATATCTACTTGGTACAATATGTTGTTGGGAAAGCGCGATGCTAAGTATTTTCATGTAGAATTGACAAACAACATGGGTTTCCACTCCAAGTGTTGGGATTAAGGGAAAGTATGTAAGTCAAAGGTCTTATCACATGGTGGTGACAGGATTTTGGTATAAAAGGCTGCCCCCAAAAGAGTGAGTCTTAGAGGGATACAATAAACAAGAGCTTTGAGAGAACAAGTTGTCACTTAGAGGCAGAAATGTCAGCTCAATCGGAGCATGTCGTCAAGTAGGCATCTGTAGTACATCAATATTTTGACTCATAGACACAAGTAACCAACTCATGGCTGCAGAGAAATACAAAGCAGATCCAAGGGAGGAATAAACAAGCATGGCTACTAGAATACAACGTAGATCCATGTGATAGAGGACTCAAAGTTGGACATAGCTACCAGACATACAACGTATATCTATGTCATACAGATGCAAATATGAGCATAGCCACGACCATACAAATGTGGATCCATGCTAGATATACAAAACTCCATCGAAACCTGGGGAAATTAATGAGTTCTAAACAAATACCCAGGGTCTTTGTCTCGTCTTCTGCAAAGTACGATTCTATCCATGTGATTACAATGATCTGAAGTCGAACATGGTAAAAACCACTTGATTACCAGCCAATGATGTGAATCGTTAACAAGTGCGAGGGAGATCACCATTGATGTCAATGATTCCCAAGGTACCCTAGTACAATCTACTGAGTGTGAATAGATGTCTTGATGTCGAACATTAATTTGATTGTATCGATCAAAGTTCAATGATGTGAACCTATGTCGCGAGTGAGAGAATCTGTCATTAAGGCATATAGATCTCAAGGTACTAAGTTTTTGTTTCTAAGACCATTTCCTGGATGATGAGTTGATGTCAATGGGAATAGTATCATCGAAGTAGGGCCATGATGAGTCCCACATCGACGACATGAAACTCGGAACATAGTTCTTGAATGATGTGAATGTAGTTAGTTTTCATTCTTAAAACATTGTAAGGTCAGTAAAGATAATGTATGTTAGATTTCATAAGGCATTTTTCCATCTAACACAGCCACATTGTTATCAAATACATTACACCATGATAAAAATCTAGCTGGAGTTAGATTTCGTTCCTTTCTAGGAGAGTACATTGTGTCCTCTACTATTGCAGCCCAGTTGGATATGATTGACTTCCTCATTGTGGTGGTAAGAGGAAATTCAATGATGTAAAGGATTACTATTTGTACATTATATTGACTTATAAATCTAAGCCTTTTGAAACAACAACAAAAAAGTATTTACTAGTTTCATCCAACCTCCCCTCCAAGCATATAGGACATTTCCAAATTGAAATATTCATCTCTATGAGAAGAACTAGAAAACCTACTGGTTATCTTTATAATTTTATTTCCTGAAGTCACATGTACTGAACAAAAGGATACCCAAGCTCCAAAACTTCTCATAAACTCCCATATTGTGCACCTTTATTAAGTTAAATTCCATAGATATATGGAGAAAACGCTTTGTTGGATTCCACTTGTGTAATGATTCAAGGATTCAACTTGACTGAAGGATCCAAGTGCTACTACAACAATTGCTTCACAATCTACCATGCAAACCTATCCAAACTTGCCATGAGTGCCCCACGTGGGTTGAACAATACTCCAAACAAGGCATGAATGGTCATACAGGTAAATCACCCCCTATAGGGATTTCGTTTCATACACATGAATCCTTAACATACATCAAACCTGGATTTTTTAAGGATTTTATGACTATTATTTATGCTTTTGTCACCTTTTCTAATGCAAAAGGCTATATCAAATTTTTATATTGTTATTCTAGGGCACACAATGCACTCAAAACCCCTCCAAATATTTTGTAAATGAGAATTGAGTTATCTTACCATCCCTGCTCATGCCCAAAATTGGAGTTTTAACCATCAAAATTGGACTATAACTTACCAAAGCTAGTTTTATGTTGTTATTCATCACCTTTCAAGACTGAAACATGCCCAAAAATGTATTTCAACCCTTAGATTCAGCCCATATTCAAAGGTTATGTCTTGTTACTGATAATTTATAGTAAAAAATGATCCCCACAAGACAATTGTGAAATCTTTCCTAAAGGCTTCCTGGCCAACTCAGCAGTAACCCCCAAGTAAGTATCTTCAACTTTGTCCAATACATATGCCGCCTTCTCAGCACTACAGGTTATGGTTTCTTGCAGAGCTAAACTCGAACTCAGACTATATATGTGTGTAACTTTTCATTTGAATGGGTTATCCTGAGTGCTCATTACCCACGTAAAAACTTATATAAAACCCAAAGAATCCATGTTTTTTTTGTGGGGGAGGACGTACATATTTCGAAACCTTCTCATTTTAGGGTTACAGGCCAGGAGGGAGAGGTTGCAGAACAAAAAGAAAGTTTCCCTCTGATGGGTAGGAATGCCCTTGGACCCTTTCCCCCACTTCCATAGCTGACTAGTAAGGCTCTGGATCCATAGCTACTCACTTGGCTACTTGGATTGGCTTATATCCTTGGTTACTCAGTTTGGTTACCACCCTATACTCCCTAAATAAAAACAACATGTTTAACTCGTCTGCAGCTTATTCCAAAATATCAAATTTTCAACATCTTGGTGCTTCAAGATATCAAAGTTTTGTGTTTTGTTCTTTGAGAAAGCACCATTTTACTTGATTTCCTCCTATTCACCCTCCTTAAGTGTCTTTCTCTCTTTCATGAAAATCAATAGATAAATCATAATCAATCTACTAACTGCCAACTTTTTTTTACCATCCACCAATTGAAACAAACCCTGATCTTTGGCACTTATAAATCATCTTCTTGCACTTCTTATCAGCAATTAAAATTTGATTATTACTGAAGGAAAACATTGAACTGTGGGCTATGCTTCATTATCCAACTAATAGAAAATATCTTTTTTTGTGAACTAGGGACATCGTCATAAATAACAACCTCTTACCTCTCATCTGAACTTTCCCACTTCTCAACTCTGCATTTTCTCCACCACTCGAATACAGAATTAGAGTTGGATTTGTCCTCAACAAAATCAATATACCAATCTTTCTGATTAGTAAAATGTTGTGAGAAACTTGAATTGACGATAACACTCCTACTCTCCACCACCTAGCCTAGGATGAATTGACAGCTAATCATCCAGCTGTTGGAATGACCTTTTAGTTATTGCACAACTGTTGATGAAGTCCAGTTATTTGACAAACTCACATCTTATCCTTTTATTTAAAAGTACATGCTTATTTTGTGATAAAATTTTGCTAACAGTTGGCATGCTTCTTTAGTGATTGCGGGTGTGCCAATGGGATGCTGGTTAGTGTCTCTTGATACAATTTATCATGTCAATATCTCTCCTGGATTTACCCAACCAAGTGTTCTTGCTTGTCATTTTTCAAGATTTCCAACCAAGAAATTTAAAGTATTCTTGTATGATATCGGTTTTCTCCCCAAGATATTTTACTCTTTAGGTCCATCCTTTGGAGGCATTTGTATTAGATCACTATGGATCAGAATTCTAGTAGATAGTAGAAGTTTATGCCCACACTCCTTAGAGATAATTTACCAGTAATGCTAGGCTTTCTGGTAAGTAGCTCATTTTTTTGATGAATTTGTACCCAACCTCCATAGTTTACCCTCAACCTTACTAACTGCTTCAATGCTACCAGGTTATTCTATAATCTCCTAATTCTTGTCTCTTGTCCAACGGCCTCTACTCACACTTTTCTTGATGAGTCCAACCCTTGTATTTTTCTCCAGGTCTAAGCTACTATTTCAATGCTTCCAGGTTATTCAGCAAGATTCTAATTGTTGCCTCTTATCTGGAAGCCTCTGTTTTCCAATAACACATTGTTCAAGGAGTCATCCAATGCCTTAAAGGAATAGAAATTTTTAAAATTTAATTAGAAATCTCTTTTGGGATCTTTTTTCTCATAGTCCTCCTATTTGTAGCATTTAATATCCAATTTCAATTGTTTTTCAGGTACCTTATTATTGAGGGGGACTTGTTAAACAATTTTTAATCCTTGGTGATGGGTCAGTGTTTGAACCTGTGATAATATCATGAATTCAACGTACATGAAGTATCATTACCTTTACATTAACCATCTGTTGGACTACCTTTCCAGTGTTGCAGCAACTGCTAGCTTCCTAAGACTCATGAAGAGTTGAAATTTGGTCCAAAGGGCACAAAGCTGGATTCCCACACAGATATTGGGACTGTTAAACTAACTCCATGACAGCCACATTGTCATTTTACAATACATGTCATAGACACAGCTACAGGATACATCTTTTAGATTTGAAATAGCTAACAAGCAACAAGACACTAACAAGTGCATGTTTCAAGTTCAACCAAAATCTACATAGTAGCTAGCTTCAGCATAGATTATGATTTTTTTACTATCCAAATCAATTGAATTTTAGACTATCCTTCAAATTAATGAAAAACTTTATACATGTAGCTGCAAAATTTTAAATAATCATTAAGAATGAAATATGCTAACATCCATAGAAAACCTTTCATGTACCACCTATTTTGATAAAACTATAGATATAATAATATTGTTAAAACTAAACTAGCATTGTTACTAATAACAACTACAACAACATAGTATTGATATTATAGCTAGATGCATGTGATGCTCATGGTGTTGATTTTGAACCATGTTCAGCTCAGAACATGAGGGATGGATCCTCCACCCTTTGAGATTCACTGTCAGTAAACGCCAAGGGTTTCTATATGCCGCTCATGACCCCCATTGCAGACGGTCCCTTTAATGCATCTCCAAAATCCCAGGCACCTGCAAAAGTGTCCCCCTCCAACAAAGTTGGGTCCACAACCCCCGTCTTACCAAGTCCAATTAGACACCTCTTTGAAGTAGGTATTACTATATTAGGACCACAAGGGCACACTTTAAATTGTTGTGACACAAGTCAAGATTATGTAGGAAATCCAAAAGGATCCAGTAGGGTAGGAAAGAAACTTATTGGTTGGTCATGTGTCAATCCTGATGGACATGGAAGACCCTGCCTACATCATAGTCTAGGAAACTTGTCTTGTTTGGAAAAGGAGATGTAAGACTGGGTTGAGGATCCTTACCAGGTTGCAGCCAAATTTCACCAAATATATGGTGTAGTTTCTAGCAATGTCAGCCATTCTATGAGGGAAACTATAGAGCTAAGTGAACTTCTAAAGTTTTAGAAGGAATAGACAAAAGAAATGTCAAAGATCTATGGGGATAGAGAGGAGTAGAATAGTTTCTCATACTTTTCAAGATTAGTGTGCTGCAATTTCTTTTCCTTTAGAATTTTCTCTTATAAAAACATACAGTTGTCCTTTGGAAAAGATACCATTCTATTTGCGGTGTCTCCTAGTGAAATCATCTATGATTTGTGCTTGGTATCATTTGCACCCACATAGGGGTTTTGAACCTTGTTCCCTGTGTCACTAAATGTATGATCCTAGGCCTAATATCCACCTACATAGGGGGTTTTGAACCCAATATCCCACATTAATACCAATGTTACCATAATAGATCGACTGGAATAGTTCACACCAAGTAGAATAGGTGGACTGGATGTCATATGAAAAATGTAGAATTTCAGGTTCCATTCAAAATTCAGTAGACTTGAACATTTTTAGCATTTCATCATTTCAGGAATTTATTCTATGATGTTTGACAGTATATGATTGGAATTTAATTAAGAGCACTAAGCCCTCTTTATCCCCAAATGTTGGTGGTGTTTGTTGTTGAACTCATTTGTCATTTCCATAGTAAAAATGTACCCTTTACTTATTCCAAAACCATTGATTGGGCTTGTTAGCCTTATGGGTTTTAGAATATCTAGTTCCCACTGTGAGAATATTTACTACTTTTGTATTACTTAACTATACAGTTCAGTTGCAGCATTTTTATTGCAAATTCTGTTGTTGTTAGAAAAAAAAACTGAAGATGATCAATCACTAACAGCTTTTCTTTTCTTGTATATATAAGGATAGGAGAAAAATACAAAGTAGCACACCTCTGTGGGAACCCAAACTGAAAAATTAAAACCCTAATCTAATTCTGAACAAGCAAACTGCTAAGTCTAGAAACTCGAACATCCAAAAATAACAAAATCAAAGTGTAAACTTATACTTCTAAATCTAGAATAGTAGTTAAGTCACTGCTCAAATATAATCTAATCCAACACTGAAAATGGAACACTTCTAGTTTTACAACAAAAACTCAATGCTCCACGGGGACATGTCTTGTAGGGTCAAGGGAAATCCCCTTGTGTTTCCCATGCCCATGGATTTTGGGGGTCACCTAGGGAAACATTTCATAGAAAGGAAGACATCTAGACAACCCCTTCCAAAGTTGGGCATTATCTTGGAGACAAGTTTATCATGCTTTTAGGGTGATGAAGTAACCTTGCATGGCACCTATAAGGGAACTAAATTTCTAAACGAAAGGGATTAGTTTTTCTTGAGTACTTTTTGCTCTTCTACTTCAATATTTCACACTCATGTCCCTTTCATGCCAGATCCATATTTTATTAGAGACTTTATGTCAGTGACTTGTATTGTCAATGGTATATATGCTTCACTGGTGGGAAATAAAGGTCTTCTGCAATGACTTTATATCTTCTCAAGACTTGTAGTTTTATCTGATGTACTATAACTTTAAGTGTCTACAACATTGGTAATGAGGATTATCACTTTCTTGGTAGCCAATTTCACAGTTGTTCACTGCATTTTGTAAGAGGTTTGATAGTATTTCGAATTGAAATTCCTTAGGAAGGGTGGTTGTTTGGCACACACCTTCAGGTCTACCAAGTGGCCTTCAAATGTTGTTGTTTGGATGATAAGAGGACTGATATAATCCCAAAGGAACTACCCAGATTTGTAAATTTTAGGGTTTTATTGCTTTTCTTTACCTAGGTACCCAACATATGGAGAAATGAGGCTGCAAATATTGAATAAGGCCTAAAATACACCTAGATTGTCCATTTATTGTCTAAGTGACATTTCTAGAAGGATTTTAAAGAATATAAATTAAGTTCACTTCTCCATTTCTAGGGAGTTCTTGACATGAATGAACTTCAAATCTGATCCTTGTTGGTTTGTGATTGACGCCTAGAGTTACTGCTGCCTTGAGTTGATCGTTTGGGTTGCTAACTTCCTGTTGCTTACTTAATGAGTTGATGATGGAAAATGGAATTTAATTAAGAGCACTAAGCCCTCTTTATCCCCAAATGTTGGTGGTGTTTGTTGTTGAATTCATTTGTCATTTCCATAGTAAAAATGTACCCTTCACTTATTCCAAAACCATTGATTGGGCTTGTTAGCCTTATGGATTTTGGAATATCTAGTTCCCACTCTCAGAATATTTACTACTTTTGTATTTCTTAGATATACAGTTCAATTGCAGCATTTTTATTACAAATTCTGTTGTTTTTAGAAAACAAAACTGAAGATGATTATTCACTAACAGCTTTGCTTTTCTCATATATATGTAAATGGATAGGAGAAAAATACAAAGTAGCACACCTCTGTGGGAACCCAAACTAAAAAACTAAAACCCTAATCTAATTCTGAACAAGCAAACTGCTAAGTCTAGAAACTCGAACATCCAAAAATAACAAAATCAAAGTGTAAACTTATACTTCTAAATCTGGAATAGTAGTTAACTCACTGCTCAAATATAATCCCTAAATCGTTGATCGTGCAACCACAATTCTTGATAATTCCCTAAATATTTTGACACAAAAACAATCTGCATTATAGAGGTGTGAAAAGAGAAGCTGAATATGTCTTTTCTAGAGTTCATAACAGAGGTATGTTGCAGATTTGAAGAAGTTTAAAGCCGACAGTCAAAGGCTTACAGATTGTCTTTTTTTTTTTATGGTGTTTCCTATTTGTCTCTTAGCTACATGACATGTAAGAGAAGCTATTGTCATAGCTATGGGGTCCATGTCAAATTTAGTAATGACTGGAATCACCACCTTTGGCCCATTTGCAGGGGTAGAAGAGTTTTCATGTGAAGAAACATCTAAATGAGTTCTAGATTCCACATCAAACTAAATAGGATTTTAAGTCATCAACTTGGTACCGACAACATGAAAATAAGAGTCTTTGTGTGAGGAACATTCTCCACTTTATGTAAATGAATTTATTTCAAAGAAATCAAAACTGCTAAAGGATGCCTTGTAACACCTACCAATACATATTACTATAATGAAGATTCCTAGAAACAAGGCACAGCTTGCTTTAGATGTTTCCTGATTTATGCTTGCAAAAGCAACAATAGAGTAGGGGATTTAGAAAGAATGAAAGCAAAATAGCAACAAGATTAAATATTCATTATACAACAGAGAAAACATCCAAGGAAGAAAAATTATTCCATGAGATAATGACTATACAAAGCACAATTACATATCATTACACGCTGCCTTGTGCATTGCCATTAGTGACTAATTCTAGTCTCAGTCCACGTCTGCATCCTACTGTGATTGAATCCTTGCTTCTTTCTTTTCTGTGTTTTCCTCACTTTCTCTTTCTTTTTGTCCCCAGTGAACTAAGAGCACAAAAACAAGAAAAGCTAAAGCTTAGAAGAAACTTCCTAAAATTGCCTTGTGTAACTCTTGCCTATATGGTATCGATGCCAACATGGCTCTAATATGTACATGGATAAGACCTCATTCCTTTGGAAGGTTGATGGTCCCCATCAAGTTACCTTTATGACAGGATTTGAACTTCCTAGTTATTGTTGGACTGTTTTACAACTCAACTTGCAAATTTGGAATCAGTTGTTCTACAACAGGTCTAAGAGGCTCTTCCTCATAATGTCAAACCATTGAAAATCTGTGACACTGAAATTTCCTCTAATTGGGAGATTTATGGCCTAGAAGATTGGAAATAAATCACATGTAAGGATAGGGGTAGGTGCTACAATGGCCAGTAATAATGTTGTTTTTGTTCTAGAAGAGTTAATTTAGTGCTTTCAAGGTATTGGTAAATTCACGTTGAATCAATTTGGGAACCCTATTACCACTTCAATATGGAAATAAGGATGGCTATCAACTAAACACTTAGGTTTGTTGGTGGATTATGATCACTCTTAGGAAAATTTTGTATAAAAAATGCAAAGAATGTACATCATACTTGGTGATTTTGTTGATGAACTAGTCTGGGTTCAAAACAAAGTTGGTTGTAGTTACAATCCAAAACAAGGATATATAGCCTTTGAAGGGGATGAAATAAAAGTAGCGGCTATGTGGTTCTCTATATTGTGGAAGAACAAAGCCCCTAGAAAACTAAACTTCTAATGTGGCTAGCTTTACATCATACATCTTACTTCGAAATTTCTACAAAAAAAAAAGTTGGGCCAAACATTTGTCTACTTTGTAGATATGATGCCAAGACTTGCACTACTCATCTTTTCATAAAATTCCCATTTATTAAACATGTGTGGAAATATATGGAAGACAACCTTGGGAAGCATGCTATCTGGAATGAAGCTTCTATTGAAAGTCGTCTCAAACTTTGGTTTGTCAGATCAAAACTAAAAATTCTAAGAGTTACACCTTTCCTCATTATATGGGAAATTTGGATTGCCATAAATTCCATTCTTTTTGAATATTGAAGCAATCCTACTTTCCAAATCTCTACTCAAGTTAACAAACTACTTCATCATTGTCACACTCTACTTGTTAACAAACTGCCTTTTGTAACTCTTGCCTATATGGTATCAATGCCAACATGGCTCTAATATGTACATGGATCAGACCTCAGCCCTTTGGAAGGTTTATGGTCCCAATCAAATTACATTTATGACTGGATTTGGATTTCCTAGGTATTTTTGGACTGTTTTACAACTCAGCTTGCAAATTTGGAATCATTTATTCTACAATAGGTATAAGAGGCTCTTCCTCATAATGTCAAACCATTGAAAATCTATGAGACTAGTAGATCACTTAACCAATGACATCAACAATGGATATATTGGGATATTGATCGTGCAACCACAATTCCTGAGAATTCCCTAAATCTTTTGACACAAAAACAGTCTGCATTATAGAGGTGTGAAAAGAGAAGCTGAATATGTCTTTTCCAGAGTTCATAATAGAGGTATGTTGCAGAATTGAAGAAGTTTAAAGCCGACAGTCAAAGGCTTACAGATTGTCTTTGTTTTTATGGTGTTTCCTATTTGTCTCTTAGCTACGTGACATGTAATATAAGCTATTGTCATAGCTATGGGATCCATGTCAAATTTAGTAATGACTGGAATCACCACCTTTGGCCCATTTGTAGGGGTAGAATAGTTTTCATGTGAAGAAACATCTAAATGAGCTCTAGATTCCATATCAAACTAAACAGGATTTTAAGTCATCAACTTGGTACCAACAACATGAAAATAAGAGTCTTTGTGTGAGGAACATTCTCCACTTTATTTAAACGAATGTATTTCAAAGAAATCAAAACTACTAAAGGATGCCTTGAAACACCTACCAATACATATTACTGTAATGAAGATGCCTAGAAACAAGGCACAACTTGCTTTAGATGTGTCCTGATTTATGCTTGCAAAAGAAACAATAGAGTAGGGGATTTAGAAAGAATGAAAGTACACTAGCAACAAGATTAAAGATTCATTATACAACAGAGAAAACATCCAATGAAGAAAAATTATTCCATGAGAGAATGACTGTACAAAGCACAATTACATATCATTACACTCTGCCTTGTGCATTGGCATTAGTGACTAATTCTAGTCTCAATCCAGGTCTGCATCCTACTGTGATTGAATCCTTGCTTCTTTATTTTCTGTGTTTTCCTCACTTGCTCTTTCTTTTTGTCCCAAGTGAACTAAGAGCACAAAAACAAGAAAAGCTAAAGCTTAGAAGAAACTTCCTAAAACTTCCTTTTGTAACTCTTGCCTATATGGTATCAATGTCAACATGGATCTAATATGTACACGGATAAGACCTCATTACTTTGGAAGTTTTATGGTCCCCACAAAATTACCTTTATGATTGGATTTGGACTTCCTAGGTATTGTTGGATTGTTTTATAACGCATATTGCAAATTTGGAATCAGTTCTTCTACAACAGGTATAAGAGGCTCTTCCTCATAATGTCAAACCATTGAAAATCTATGACACTGGAATTTCCTCTAATTGGGAGCTTTATAGCCTAGAATATTGGCAATGGATCACATGTAAGGATAGGGGTATATGCTACAATGGCCTGTAATAATGTTGTTTTTGTTCTAGAAGAGTTAATTTAGTGCTTTCAAGGTATTGGTAAATTCACATTGAATCAATTTGAGAACCCTATTACCACTTCAATATGGAAACAAGGATGGCTATCAACTCAAGACTTAGGTTTTTTGGTGGATTATGATCACTCTTGGGAAAATTTTGTATCAAAAATGCAGAGAGTGTACACCAGACTTGGTGATTTTGTTGATGAACTAGTCTTGGATGAGTATTCCTACTGCCAAATCTTTGACATTGTATAGTGTGATGAAAGTAGACATGAGACTGCAGAAGATTTTGCATCGTATTTTAGTGACACCCTACTTAAAAGAGCTATCTACTTTCTGCAGGCTAGTTTTAGTTCAGCGAAAAAAAAGTAGGAAAAGTAGGAAAAAATTATTGAGTGCAATTCTTCCAAAAGGTAGTAGTCTGCTAGATCACTTAACCAATGACATCAACAGTTCTTCTTTTGAACTGTTGTTAAACATGGTAAACAGAGTTGTTGCTAATATGAACTTGGCAAGATGGGTACTGTTCCTAAAACCTAGCTTCTTGCAAATCACTGTGTATATCTAGTTTCAATTGAGACTATAGTTTATTATATCTACAAACTCACTGAAATTTCCTTTCAGGTGTTTAGAATAGAGATCTGTCTTTCTTCCCATGTCTGCGACATCCCTTCAAGGTGCTAAAGTGCAATGTTTAGCTTAAATTCTTGGTTATGAACACCATGCAATTGGAAAGCTATCTTGATCTTGCTCAGCCATGTCTGCACTTTAACGTTCCCTACAAAATCATATTGTAGAATCTTCATTTGGAGCTTGTAGTATATATTATGGTTGTCCTATGTAGCACAAGGACATATTCCCCATCCCCAAATGGGGGATGGAAACATCTCCAACTGTTGGGGACACCTCCAAATTTGCAGCATTTTCTAGAAATCAGGTGTCATTTTCTGAAAACAGGGATGCCAGAACATGGAAAGTAATAAAAATTGGTTGTTAAAAAAAGGAAAATGGAAAAAGAAAAATTAGCTGTTAAAAAAAAGAAAATTGTGGTCCCAAATGCTGAGTTACCTAATGGTAGTACGATAGATTACAATAGATTTTTTTAGCATTTCATATTTGCCTAGAAGTATGATTATATTATTTGATCTGACATCAAAACAAATAGTGAAAAATATTCTTGTTGCTACTAGGCCATGGGAGAAGAAATTAGAAATTGCTCATGACAAGAGGCTTAAGAAAGCTAGCCCAAGGGTTAGTTGAACCGATTGTTGCGAATGTTGTTGGGAATTTGGCTAGTTCGGTGCCACTAGATGCCAGTATGAATCCGCGGGGTCAAGTGCACTAGCCTATGCTGATGGGTTTATTAGGAATGCAATCCACAAATGCATAAGTATCCCTTGGGTTTCTCTATGAGGTTTTCCTTATTAAAAAAAGTCTTAAAACCTTAATGTTGAAATTTTCATTTGCATCAAGCAATTAATGCAAGTATGAAACTCACCTTTTCAAGAAGGTTCCTCCTTTAGGACTGCTGTAAATTAATTTGTAAAACATCAGTGGAACAATGAAAATAATTCAATTCAATTAGCCCCAAAATTCACATCAATTCAAGTAGAAAAGATACCAATCATTCCAATCAGTTTACAACTTTTGAGCCCTCTAGAGAAACTTCACATGCATAAACCAGATATGAAAACTTTTCTCATACAACAAATATAACAGCAAACACAACAGCAATTTATTGATGTACTATTATTTTCAATCTCAGTGTCAATTCCTTTAACAATTTTTTTTTAGGTCTGTCAAATCAGCAAGACAATTAAGAACTGGAAATAACCATCCCAAGAAGATAAAATGTTGCAATCAAATTTACAATAAACACAACATATGGACAATTGGAAATCTCATATACATATTCTCAATGAAAGAGTTACATAACATAACCTCCTCTCAAGGCTAGGACTAAATCCAACCTCCCAATACACCCTAGCTAGGTTAGTCAATAAACCCTAGCTTACATGCAAGAATCACTCCAACACTATCTCTTGTTAAAATTTTACTTATTCCAGGCCTAGATAAAATATTTCATAGTGATTTTCCTTGCTGAAAATTACTTTTACAGCTCACTGAATAAATTATACTGCTGGAATTTTTAACAGAAATAAATAGCGGAAGACATTTCAATGGAAGACATTTCAATGGAAAACAGTTCTACTCAATAAAAATTAGAAAAACATGCACATAATTTTTTCCCTTCAAATGAGCTTTTCATTCAACAATTTCCAAGCTCACAAGGGCTCCCTTACTGGGAAAATGTCCCAAGAAGATACACTACAACAAATGGAAAATCAGCCACACTAAGAAATTTCAAATTTCTTCCTCCTGCAAATCACCCTGGAAAACCTTCACAGGAGCTGAGAGGTTGATGATTTCTTCTATGGCATTGGAAGCTGTATAGGGTTTCTGACAGGAGCCTCAGGCTCTGAGCTGTGCTATGTTCTGACACGAGCTTGCAGTTCTGCCGCTGGTTAGACTCAGTCTGCCATAGGATCAATCTTTTGTTCTGCTCAGTCTGATGTGGGCTTGTCAATTGCACTCTCATTGGGGTCGGGTGATGACCATGAGGGATCCCACTGGGAGGGACCTCAACCAACATGGAAATGGACACAGATCATCATAGTATGGGGAAAGCAGGAAACATGGGTAAAGAGTCAAAAAAAGGAAAAGGGCTAATGCATAGCGCCAGAAAATGCATAGCCAAAACAAAGAAATCCCCTCGTTGTAGATGAAGGAGGAAGGCTTCAGATTGCATTTACAGCACAGCAGGGACCATGCCCTTATCGAAAAGTTTGTGGGTATTTGGCCGTTGGAGAAATAATTTCTCTGGTGGATTAATGTAACATGGAATCCTCTGGAGCACTTCGTTCTACACTTAGGAGCTAAGGGCTTCTTTACAGTCATCTTTTTAAACCTGGAAGACAGGAACAGAATATTTGAGGGAGGCCCATATTTTTTTAATTTCGTAGGACTGTTTCTAAGACCATGGAAGGAAAAATTCAACCCGGACGGTGAGGACCTATACTTTTTCTCGATCTGGATCAAGCTCTATTCGATCCCATCTGAATACTGGCATGCGAACATCTTGGAGGCATTGGGGGATGCCATTGGAGAGTTTGTGAAGATTGCAGATAAGAAAAAAAGAATGCGGTACACCTCGTATGCTCCCATATGCATTTACATGAACATTGCGAAGGAGCTACCGAAAGGTATAAACCTGTGTTGGGAGGATGAAGACTGGTATCAATCCATTGATTATGAGCACATATTGTTTTGATGCAGGAGGTGCCATAAACATGGGAATCTGTTCAGCAATTGCCCTGAAAATAAGCCCACTACCCAGTAGAAAAGCAAAGATGAGAAGGACGAGGAGGGGTACACGAAGGTTGCAAGAAGGAAGAGATTGGACAAGCATCATCAAGGACCAGAGGTAAACAAAAAATCTAGCACCTCTAATCCATTCGAGATTCTACAAAAAGAAAGCACTCAGAAAAATATGGATAGGGAAAGCCTAGAAACATCCAAAGACGGCCCTAAGGATTGCAAGGAAAGCCTAGAAACCTTCTAGGATGTGACAATAGAGAAACAAACCAATATGCAGGTAGAAGAAGAAGACACAGAGGAAATGGATCTAGGAGACCTAAACCTAAACAAACTTGAGAAAGTTATCCAAGATCCAATCAAAGGGATCATACCAGCACAACAGGTTGTTCTTCTCAAGGAAGCAATCATAAATACCAGGAAAAAAGACAAATCTCTAATAGTTTTCTTGGATAACCCAAGAGCCAAAATCCATGAGACTATCAAGAAGATAGGCAATGAAAAACGTGGAAGAAGAAGTAACCAGCAACGCATCAAGGACATTGGGGAAAAACTTGTGGCGTCAAGGCATTTTTTGACCATCAAGGAAACCTTTTCCATATCCAGCAAACCCTCCCAATGAATCTTTTATCTTTGAACATCAGAGGGTGCAGTGCACCTAGCAAGATAATATTATTGAAGAAGATAATAAGGGAAGAGAAACCCTTAGTGATTTTTATTGAAGAAACAAAATGCTTAGAGGAGAGTTTCAAATCCATAGAAAGCAAGATCTGTAAGAACTATGAAGCCTCCGCCATTGATGCCTCAGGAACAGCAGGAGGTATAGGAATCATATGGAACCCTTCAGGCTTAATTCTTACTAATTTCATGGCTACAAAATTTTCAATCTCTGTTGAGTTCCGTATTTTAGGAACCAACTCCAAAGGCTTCCTTACTAATGTGTATGGGCCCTTCAAACTAGCTTCCAAGCAGCTCTTTCTCAGGTCACTGCAGAACATGAGTAACCTTGTCGGGTGAAGACAATGGATAACAGGTGGCGACTTCCACCTCATTCACAACCTACAGGAGAAGAAAGGGGGTATTAGAACCCTGAGCCCAACCAGCAATGATTTTCAGAACGTTGCGCATGGCTTGACTCTTAGCTCCACCCTTTCAGCACATCCCATGAGATGAAGATGAGGACATGGAGGAATCAAGCCATGTGGATGCTAACCAGGGGAGTGGGAAAGGAATCATAAATGCCCCAGATGAAGTCGAGTCCTCCCGCAGACGCTAATCCTTTCCTCATCGCGGGACGGTTAGGTGCTCTTTGTGGTTTGTTTTGGGTTAAATCTTTGCTTGGTTCCTTATGCTTAGTAGGTCTATGTTTTTTTATGGATAAGATTCACTTGTCTGTTTTCAAGATCGAGCGCCCACGCTGAAGGGCTGGGCTGCTCTCATGCTCCTCTATCTTTCTTTATGGGTTGTCGTTTTTCTTTTTCTTTTTTGGATACCAGATTGATGCCTAACTCCATGTTTTAAGGAGCAAGATATGTAAATATCTTTAGTTTTGATCTAGTAATAAAAGTGTCCCATCTTACTTACAAAAAAAGAATCACCCAGAAAAACCCTCTACAAACAAGCTATTGAATATGTTTTCTTGTATGGCCTTGTGCGTCCATTGTATGGTCGGTACGATTATACAAAACTATGCACATGGACAATCTATATGACTATACGGATAATGATTTTTACAGATCCAAATGACTGCATTAAATCCCTGTACGGTTGATCTGTACAATGGTATGGACTGTGTAGTATGGATTTGTGCCATTGTATAGAATCCTGTACGACTACCCCTACAGACAAGTGATGGCTCTGCTTGACTGGTATGCCCCCCCTACAAATGTCTTTCGAAATATTGTTTTCCTCTTAGCGAAAAATTGGAACTACAATGTCTTTCTCTCTCCAACTCAATGCTTGAGTTTCACTCTTGTGATGGTGTATCTTCCTCTCTCTCCTCAGCTGCCTTTGATACTATTGAGATGAACCAAAACCCAACTCCAATTACTGAGATTAAATCTCACTCATTTGAGATAAATGATTGAGATTCATTTAATTAATTTAAATCTTTAATGCCAAAAACTTGGGCATTTCTCTAAATTAGCCTCAATCATCTAAAAAGGCATTCACTTTAATAGACTTTAAATAAGTGAATTTACTAGGTTCCAAAGAGGTATTAATGATGATTTCCATAAGTAAGACACAAAATCATGGAAATATCTATCTGAGCTACAAACATCAACATCTCCAAGGAAAGACACCCTCCTCCTTTTCTTCCCCAAATAAATCAAACCCTAATCTCTAGCCTCAAACGAATGAAACCCTAATCCTAGAATCCAAGATGCTCCAAGAGACCAAGAAGCCCGAATGCCCAAGAGAGAGAGATCAAATGTACAAAGAAGAATTCAAGAAAGAATCGTCCATCTTCTCCTCTTATGCTCCACTAGGGTTTCCTCATGAACCTTAGCACATCACTAAGAGAGCACCCCAAAGAAGAGATAAAAATAAATTTGTGATGTGTTGTGATGTTTGGAAATACTCTCTCCTTTATCTATTTATATGAGAGGCAAGGAAGGACAACAATATAGCATAGGTCAGCTTAAGCCTTACAAGCAAGCCTAGTACACATAAGTAAGCCACACTCAAGCGAAGTGCTCCACTCCTAAGTACTAGTGTCAAGCTCCAATGATGACGTCGTGCACCACCCAAGGTGATATAGCTATGCAAGGCAAGCCACACCACTCCATATTGAGCCTTTATGATTCCATTCATCCTCCAAAGCCAAGTATTCCATTGGGGCAGCTACCCATTGCAAGAACAAAGTCGAAGCCCTAGGTGTCCCTAAGCCATTTCAAATCTTTTGAACAAAAAACCAAGCTTCCACATGATATCTATGGCTTGTAGTACTCCACAATGCATAATGTTCCTTGTATCCTGTAGGGCATTCTCCCACTAAGAGAATCCTCCATGTGGCCATCATGCAGTAGGGCCACCATCCAAGCAAGAGATCTCAAATGCCCTAAGGAAGAACATTCAGCCAATGATTATCTAAGGTTGGCATCCTTTGAGCAAGCTATTACAAGTGTGCATATCCATCATGGACCATCTCTCATGCTACAATCCCTCTCATACTATCCAGGGGCTGAAAATCCACTATGTATGCCAAATTTCATGATGCATCCCAAACTTGGTGTAAACAGTTTCAGAGTAACCCGAAAGTTTAACACTTAACATATGGTAGAATTTTTTGTCTTTTTCAGTTTATAATCTATATTTTATAACTTTAGAATTATTTGTTTATCTGGTCTATTTTGTAAACATTATATGACAGTTGAGTTTGAACTGTTGACTATATATTACAACTCCTTGGTCATGATGCCCTGTTTCATTTCATGGTTGATGTTTTCTGTTACAGTTTGTTGATGACAATTGTTATGTTAGAAAAATATAAAAAATAGAAGCAAACAAAAATAATAATAGAAGACGAGATTTATGTTGTGTTACCCCCCTGTTTGCGTAGGGTGTTTACCTTCAATTTTCATGAGGAGTTCTGGGTTGTTCTCAAGGTTCTAGGTACGTAGAGGGACAAATTCTATACCATTTTTATAGCACTATGGGAAATTTTGGGTCTGTTTGTGGCCTCAAACAACCCTAAAACAACATTCATTTCTAATTATGGGCTGATTGTCGGCAAAGACAGCACGAGAGTAACAGATATGGGCATGAAAACAGCCATAAATCCCAAACCTGGACATTATATGAACTGTTCTAAGTGTCTAAACAATATTTAGGGAGCATTTCTAGCCTCTAGGTGCATTACAGACCTCAATCAGTAGTACCAGCAGTTCTGGGCATGTGTAGCACCAGAAAGGAGCATCCTATCCATATTGTGGGCTGACTTATGCAATTGAATAGTAGTTCTAGGCATGTTTTAGCTGCAAAGAATTAGAAGAAAGACAATTCTGGGCTAATGCTATGATCTAAGAAGCAATTATGCCATGTTCTGGGTGAAATTTATTGGTGTCCATTGGAAAATCTGAACATGTTCCTGTGTAGAGGCAGCCTTATTTTCAATTATGGGCATCCTTTAGGTGTCATTTCATGTGTAGTAGTATAAGCATCAGCTAACATGTGACTTGAAAATGATTTGCAGCAGTCTAGATCTAAAAAGAAGTTCATGGATTGAAACCTCATTGGGAAGTAAGGCTGTAGTTGGAGGGTGATTGAATAAACAAACTGTAGGCCATCACTTTTAAACAGAAATTATAGGGTTCATCTGGTAGCAGCCAACAAAGCATTGATCAACATTCCTTCTTGTGGTCTGTTTGAATACACTTGGAGATGCATTTGAAGAGTTTTCATGCCTGTTGAAGAGGTTTATTTGCTGTGCCTAGCCTTTTGAATCTTGGATCACCTTCTAGAGGAGCTGCAGCTTTGGGATAACCTTGTAAGGTGGTCAAATCAGTGTGTATTGCAAAGTATGGATCAGCTAAGACAAGATTTTGTAAAAACATCCCGCTATATTCATGATTCATTAGGGTAGCGCAGATATCCTTGGGAGGCTTCTCAGCAAGGTTTAGCATTTACCCATTGTTTCAGCAGTTAGCTTCTTCTTTGAGAGGGATCGTTGCATCTTGAGTATTAATCTATGCCGAGGATTGTTGAATTGTTCTGCAATCTAGGTTTGGACATTGCATCCTAGATATTTACGGCTACTGCCCTGAAATATATGCCTTTGCAAACTTTCTAATTGAAGGACAACTATGGAAGAAATGGCAGCCAACGTTCTTTTCTAAACGCTCCTACTTATAGCACCAACAACACCTACAGGCTCGACATGTTTTGGACTATGAAGAGTTGGTAATAAGCCTCCATAGAGGAAGCCCTTCAAGTGCTACAATCTGATTATCACATCCATGATTGGGGACTGCAGTAATCTCATGATGCAATTAATGTTCACAGTATGGGAGAGCTCGAAAACATTATTCATGATTCACAAATCACGATTCTTGACAGTATTCACGATTGGGGACTGACAGCATTCACGATAAATTTTGACCAAGCTTTGAGTATTGTTCACTCAATTGTATGGATAGTGTTGAGAGAAATTACATCAGGAAAAGTTGCAATCTTCATTAACTCTAGAAACTATTTAGGCAGTATTCAATTTTTTTTAGACATTACTTCAAATACATGGCATGCCTTCTCAATAAAGATTACCTGATTAGGCTCGATCCAGATTTGAATAAATTGGTCCTCTTCAACACTTCAGCTCTCTATTACCATGGGTTCTTAACGCTTTTTCATTGTGATTTCTATGTGTTGTGTCAGCATGTTGGTGCTAGGGAATGAGATGTTCTCATTCACCGTTCATCCCAGCGATTCAGTTACATGGAGTATTCTTAGCTATGCCATAGAAATGTTAATTATGGAGGTATGAGGAGCTATCGGGCATGCAGAAATCAAGGTAGAGTGTTGTTAGCTATACCGCAAAACTCATAAACACAGGAAGAGCAGTCGGGGAGGGATGGCAGTCGGTCTTGCATACTGGGCAGAGGTTTTGTTCTTTGTTGTGCATTTTGATTTTGAGTTTTTTTTATGATTTTGTGTTTTTTTTTATGATTTTGTTTTTTTTTTATGATTTTTTATTTTAATGTTATTTTTAGTATTTTTGTTTTTATTGTGCTTTTTACATGTATGTTTTAGAACGCCAAATATTTTTTATTTTTCATTACTAGAATTTAGGTATATAAATTGTAATTTTGGAGTGATGATGATGATGGTAATGATATTTTATATATGTGAATTTATTTAATACGATTGATGATGGAAATAATGTTTTATGTATGTGACTTTATTTAATATGGTGAGGATGACAAGGATGATGATGAAGATGATGACTATGTGGTGTCTCGATTCTACAAGCAATGTGGAATGTTGCTCGACTTCTTCGTTTCTTCCTTTTGATGAAGAAGTTCATGTGGTGGATCCTCTTATTAAATAGTTATAAATTATTGCAACTAACCATGGGCATGTTCAGTCTCAATATAGGGCTCATAATATAGGTCTCAATTTAAAAGGATATCCACCCTTGAGGAAAACTAAATATATCAAGATGCCCTATTTGACATGGTTAACAAAACCACACTTTTGGGATCGGCATTAAAGAGTTGAATTTATTGCAATGGATCTACCCATAAATCAACCAAGATATGAGTCCATATTTCTCAAGGAACAATTACATTTTTATTGATCTTTCTGAGTCTACAAACCCGCAGAAATATCAACAATAAGGGTTGAGTAATGAAGAACAAATTTTAAAAATTGTTGTTTTCCTACCATGAATCAACAATGTCCTCCATTCCAATGGGAACCCCCAATTGGTACTAGGCACCACATATTTCCTACTTAAACTAGTTCTTAGCCAATCTCTATATTATTTTATAAGACAACCATGCTTTAGTACCTCCCATGTTATACCATCCAAGTGAAGTTCCAAAACCCAAACCACATTGGGCTCAACACCCAATCGAGCTCCTAATCATGTGTCGTGTGAGCTGACAACAAAGTATAATGTGCACAATGCATCTCAACCTCGTCTCTCTCTCTAATGTGGGTCCTTAGTTGTTTGATGGTATATGGTATACACTTATTTGACATCAATTTTTAAACCACCTGCTCGAGGCCAAGGGAATCAATTTAGAGCCACCATGTTGCTCAATGACCCCATTGAGTTAAGTTCTAGAAAAAGTTGTTGTATGTTGTATAATGATACACCTTGACTGCTTGAAGTATAATACAAGGTTGGCCTCGATGTCCAACTTGATGCTCTATGCAATGAAGATGGGAATAGAGTAGGGTGACACAAAGAATGTAGAGAAAACACATTAAAAAGACATGTTTTTCATGAAAGATATTGTCCCCAAAGATGCATCATGGAGGGGAGTCCTAAAATTTGTGGTTACAAATATTATTTCCATGAATTAGCAAGTGATGAACATCTATGTATGTTAGTTCCTTGATGTTTTACTACACAAAGAAATTGTGGCATGCTCCAATGAAAAGAATTGCCTTAATGGCATCTTGTACAGGTCTCATAAATGCATATGGCCATGTCTTTGTCTGTGATCATTTCTAGAAGATACCACATTATATGGTTTTTGTTATTGAAAAATATGGTTAAATGTCTAGTTTTGATATAAAACCAAGCATAGTAGTACATTTGTGTGAATATTTCTTAGTAGTTTTGTATGAGATCATGTTTGGTACTCATTTCCCAAGATTTTAATGGGAGACAATGAAGGTTGTAGATCCCTTGGAAAGTGGTCCATTGAGAAATCTTGTGAGTTGAGGGACTTGAAGGCCCACATGGGTATTGAAAATTGATCGTACTCTTCTTGAGGGGAATAATCAGATCAAAGTCTAAAGGGCCATCTACATGTCTTAATAATAACCCCCAAGTGCATACAATAGCATAACCTAGCCTACATATCCAGTCTCTGACAGGAATGCAAATGGGTAAAGCATGGTCCACGTGTCATATTAAAAATATGAAAGTATAAAAGGAATTGAGAGTGATGGCTTAATTTTCTCTTTGAAATAAGTAATTTATAAAAGGAAACATAGGGCCAGTGTTGACTAAAGAGATCACCTATATAGAAATCATGTATGGTTATGGAAGGTTTGATCCCATGGACCCCAATGAAGTAACCCAAAGTGCATTTGGGAAATTTTTCCTTTGTTTTTCGATTTATAGTGGTGTCCCCTAGCCATTGGAAGGCCATACAAAGGAACCAAGTTTCAAACGAACCACTCACCCAGAACCAAACTAGCTCTTCATTCACTCATAAAGGAAGCATGCCGATTCGTAACAAAAAAATCACAGCTAAATGTGAGATTAAATTCACATAAAGATCAATCTGAGCCTTGGATTGGATTTTACGATGAGATTTAACTTGCATAAAAGAGTCATTCAAGGACACGTGGAGAATCGGTCTCAATACCTAGATCTAAAAATGAGCAACATAATTTGGGTATGAAACAATTTAGAGTGAGTTTGATTTGTGTTGAGCATTTAGAGTTTTCCCACCATATTATTCAACCATCCTCACCATGAATCTAGGGCTCTAAGTTCCAAACTTTCTTTAATAAGTGAGGATTGATCCTCACAACTAAGATACAAAACTTTATCTTAAATAAAAATAAAGAGCGGTTGGGGGATTCATCCCTGATAGTCATAGTGGATAATGGTGAGAGATGATAAGAAACTAGATAATATGGAAGGTTGTAGGATGCAGAGTGTGCATTATTATGAGAAAGGATCACTACTCTTTATCAACATAAATCCTATCCAATATTTTCTTAAACTCTATAAATTATTCACTAATTGACTAATTGAACCAGCTTCCATAATAAAGACGATTACCTCTAATTGGGATAGAATATTGGTAATATTTCTAATTCATAAATATAGTACTAGGTATCTCACTAAACAATCCATGACAATGGATCTTTGAATAATTTTATTATGGTTTAATATATAATCTGGTAAATGCACTTCTATCTAATGAGTCGATCTAATTACTTTCCCTCTCAAATAGCCCAGTGTTAGAAAACAATGGGATCTTATGATGTAATCATAGGAATGGATTGGTTGGAGGTGCATTCATTTGTGCTAGATTACATAAGAAAGTTACTTCATTTATTAGATGATGAAGGGAAGGAAAAGGTCTTGAGAGGGACAAACATGGTTGTATCCTTGCAATTTGTATCATTAATATTGTAGTTGAAAATAATTCCCAAGAAGGGCTACTAGATACATGTTGTGGTGGCATAGTTTTGACTCAGTATCCCATCTTTTAAGAAATTCCAGATGTTTTTCTTGAAGAGTTGCATGGGCTTCCTCCCAATTGTGATTTGGTGTTATTTGTTGAACCAAAGACCATATAAGTTCCCTTATTCAATGCCCATGCTTGAATTTCATTAGTTGTAGATGCATATGAAGAATTTTTTGGATTTAGAGTTGATCCAACCTAGCATGTCACCTTGGGGAACACCAATTATATTTGTGAGGTGTTGGGCTATAGGGCAGACCCGGGTTTTATACCATTAACTTCACACCAAAAAACAGACCCACAGTGTTGGCCCTTTCGGCAACAACCTGTGAACACGTTGCAGTCTCACCCAAAACAGCTATGGGGTGACGCAGAATCAAGTTTATGCAAGCAGAAGAGGGATATTACTGTACCTTTATCCTTAACAACCTATATTTATACCAAATAGAGCTTTGATATTCACTTAATTAGCTTCGCAGATAGATAAAAGACTTTTCTTGCTTAACCCTTAACTGGGAATTCACAATGAAGTTACTATGTAATAGTTATCTTACTTTAGCATTCACCTACTTATCAAAAGCATCAAAACATAACAAAAACCACACAAAAGAACCACAACACAAGATATAACGTGGTTCACCCCTAGTGTAGGGGCTACGTCCACAAAACTATGCTTTTATTCCAATTCTTACAAAACAACAGTTCTGATCTGCACACTCAGCAACAGATCCATCCTTCAAGTCTAACTGCGCACTCAACTGCAGTTCCTTTCTTACAATCTCTAGCTGCACACTCAGTTGCAGTTCCTTCCTTACAAAAACCCTCCATGCATGCAGCTGCAAAGGTCGTCCATGCACACAGCTAGGACTTAACCTTAAAACCCTCAAAAATAGATCTAACTTCTTCACATCATATGATCCTCATTTCATTAGATACCCTTGACATCTTTACATGAGTGCCTATTTATACAAGTGCACTATTACAAAATCATGGGCTTACACTCGAAAATTATGGACAATTACAAAAAGAGGGCTTTGACTCAACCCCAACACCCCTAAGACTATTTTGAGTCACAACTCCGCTTACAAGATTCCACAAAAACCGTGGAGTTACCAAAATTAAGGACCGTTAAGGTGTGCGCCCCAACAGGCCCCTAAGACTCACCAGTGTCCCATCCCGGGACACTCTGCTGCTTGTCTGGTGGGAGAATCTTGTTGGTGAAGATAGTAAACTGCAGTCGGCTGCTTACTCCTTCTCTACTAGCTCCTTTTTCTTCTTCTAATGCTTCACTTTCCTTTTCCTGTGCAAATGCATCGTATTCCTTCAAAACTTTGAGCTGGCTGTCCGCAGCAGTGCTCAACGCAAAGGGCTCGTCAACAAGGGGCTGCATAGAATTTTCCAACAGCGTTGCTTTCATTCTATACGACTCAATTTCCTACTGGAGTTCATTGCTTTGTTTCACCTTGAGCATCTTCTGCATAGGAGGCAGGGTCTTAATTTCCGCTTTCACTGCATCTAGCTCTTCCTGTCGCTGCTTGATGGTTTCTTGTAGCTTTTCTACTTCTGGATTTTCCTGCAGTTTTGTCCAGGCATCGATGCTTTCTTCTAGCAGTTTTGTTGTGTTGCTCACAAGATCAATGATCTTCATTGCTGAGGCCTAAATATCTCTGCGACGCTACTCCCTGACCTGTGGTGGACTCTCCGGAGTGATGCGAAGTTGAAGCTCCGTGATCTGAGCCTCATATTCTTCTTTTAGCTTTTTGATCTCGCTGCGAGATTGTTGTGCATAGTCTTTCAGCTTAGCAATTGTTTTCTTCGGTTATTCCTCAGCCTGTATGTCAAAGTCAGGAAGATTCCGACATGCCTCATCCAATACTCGCACTAGTGTAGCCTTCTTACGTTCTGCGTCCCTCTTCCTCTGCTCCGCTTCTTCAAACTGCGCTGTGAGGCTCACATTTTGCTTCATGGTATTTTCCAACTGCATTTGTGAGTAGTGGTCTCGTGCTTGGATCTCCTTCATGATTGCTAATTGACAAAGACGCAGCTCCGTCATATACATCTTGGTGTAATCTATCCCGACTGTCATGCTCATCTCCGAGCGAGACGCTGGGTCAGTTATTATGAGGGCTGCACTTGACACTTGTCCTCTGTTATCTCTAGCTGGCCATTGCCTTGTGTCTGGCTGCGTGCTTACTGGGACACTGCTTGTTGTAGCACTAGTCATGGATTTTTCTGCTAACTCCTTTAGTTCTAAAATTTGTTATGTTACATTGGTGAGGGAATCAAGATGCGTGGCTGCAACTTGTGACCACTTGCTAGTTAGTGCTTCTGTAGACTTTGTCAGAGCCTGGTCAAGCTCTTCCATCGTCATGGAGGGCTCTTCGACGATATTTGTACCTTTTGGCACCTTCACTTTCTTTCTAAACTGAGGTTTGGTCACTTCCTCTGCCTCTGGCGACTTGTGCTTATCTAGCCGATTAGGGTCTGAGACAGTTTTGAGTGAATATTCTTCTTCGTCTTCATCTCCGTCATCTCCACCCTGATCACCTTCACTCTGCTATGATTCACTATGTTCTTCGCTTTCTTCGAGTGGTTCATTCTGTTGTGTGTGACTAGGGCCTACGCCCACATTGGTTACTGGAGGGACTGGAATGTTAGGTTTTGTCTCTGCGTCCTTCAACCATTCAGCCGGCCACTGTTTGACTATTGCGAGGATGTCTTCCTCGTTCACCACATATGGAAACTTCGACCATTTGTGCTTTTTATCTACGTGGGCCTGAATAAATACATGATGCATGTCAGCCCTGAAGTTGGCTATTCCTGCATACTGAGAAAAGAGCTCATTACTGAGCCGCGGCGTCTTCAGAATCTCATATGAGATACTCATTGAGTAAAAGGTGAACACGTAGTTCATCATTTGCTGGAGGATTTTATCCTGGGACACCCACAGAGATGCGTACCTTGCTGCACCAGCTTCATGTCTTCATGCTTCCCAAAGAATTTGATCCCAGGATCAGGCCCTTCCTTCAGCAAGCATGTGATCCTATTAACTAGCTCTCCATTAATAGGGATTCTCTCGTCGCCAATCCATAGGTGCCCATCATGCACCAACGCCAATAATTGCTTGACTACCATGGTAACCGGCGTGCTGTGACCGAAGTGGGGGACATTCAGCATTTTCAGCAAGTCTGCTCTGTCTAAGCCAACATCCCACTGTTTTGCTTCTAATAATGTCGCTCCAGTCTCCGGATAGTGGACGGAGTGCAAGTATGTCCCAAGTGCGAAATGTGGAAATTTCCCACGATCATTTGTATCGTGGTCGACGTACTTGAGCCGATCTACTTTCCCTGTCATTGTCCCAACCAACTGCACACCCGATGGCAGCGAAGGGGTGCCTAATGTGAACTTGTTTGTCCACCGAGGTAGCTAAAGTCCTGGTTGAACAGGTGGAAGATAAGGGGGCCAGTGTGATGCAACATTCTCCACCTCACCAAAGTCTTCAAAACCTTCCAGTGGGATCTCTGCTGAGCCAGAAGGGTTCATCTTAGGATCCTCCGGTGTTTTCCCTGATTGCTTATGTCCGTCTTCATTCCTCTTAGAGTGAACTTCTGGTTTAAACTTCTTTTTGGTAGATTGTGTCTACATTGGCTGAGTCGGTGCTGGGGGATTTTCTTCACAGGGTCCAGAGGCAGATGGATTACTCATAAGGTTCTGCAGACCCGTCTGTTCAAATTCTCTCAACAGTTTCTGAAGTTCGCAATCAGCTGACATGGACTCAATTGTAAGACTCAAAGAAATGCGTAATGCGATTTCCGCAGGCCTGGGTGTCTTCTTATAGAATCCATCGACCAAATCTACCATAACTGTGCATTGAAGACACGAAATATGATAGAGATCTTGTCCAAACGGTGCTAGATTTCTCAGGATCTCATTATTACAGGCAGTTAATGCAGTTAACGTACCGACGCCGCCAATTCGGATTTTTTCCAACGGTCGAATTTTGAGCTCCGACACACCTGTCCTTATTCGGCACCACCAGTAACTCTGGCTGGGCCATAATAAGGATAGTCGACACTTCCTGACACTGGATTCAACAGGGCTTCGAGCTTCGACTTGCGATAGAATGTCTTACACAACCTCAATGATTCCTGCTGCGAGCATCTTATCTAGCTCCACCCTGACTTTTTCTTTATACTTAGGGTTCAGCCTATAATGGCACTACTTCACAGGCTTCGCATTGGGTTTCAAAGGGATTTTTATCACTCCTATATCACCAAGGATACCTTTAATTTCTGAGAGATTCGTCGGAAATAGGTCCTGATACTCATGGAGAAGCTGGGTCACTTTGCTCACTATTTCTTCATCCCAATAATCTCCAATAGTAGCATACTTAGGCATTTCTTCTGACCCAATGTTTACTTTCCTTGTCTTCAAGGGCTAAGTCACTTCTGGTTCTTCGACTGCTGGTTCATGTACTTCGCAGTGTCCTTTCGACTCAGGAATGTTTATGTTGCGTGGGTCATCATCCTCATCAATTGTGAGGTTATAGAATTCTAATGCATTAGCTTCTTGTGCCTTCCAATCAGGTTGCTGCTATGCTATTTCTTTATCATCAAACACCTTAGTGTGGATCATCCTAACAACTGCGTCCAAAGCAAGGCAAACCTCATTAATAGAGAATGTAAGCACAAAACTATCAACAAGACTATCCCAACTTATAGTACCATGGCGAAGCTCCACCTCTGCATACCAGTTCTTTGCTACAGGTTCTAGAGTGTGCAAAAACCTTTGTACCCATTCTTCATGAGGTACATGCTTGCACGCTTCGTAACATTGCTCCAAATGTTCTTGAGGACTAGTATTACCATTAAATCTGCTTCGCACCTCCTGAGGTCGATACTTGAATCTCATGGGAAGGGATTTTTGACAAGCTTCCCAATTATGAATGTACTTTTTATGACCATTCCACCATCTAGCAGCTGTGGCTCTAAATACTGAATCTAGAGTCTCCATTTTCTGTGAATCTGGTACCTGTTCTGAAAATTGCAAAATAAACTCTTTGGGGTCTGTCAAGCCATCAAAAATAGGTAAGACTCTTGTCTGTGAGCCAAGCCATCTGAGAGACTTGGTAATTCTTGCACATCGATGTCCATGTAGTTCATAAAGTCTATGCTGCCAATTCTCTAAGCCTTCATCTGAATCAGTCATGCAAGAACTATCACACTTCCAGTCCATTATACCTTTAGGAGTAGGGTTAACATAGTCTTCTTCTTTAGATGTGATGTTGTAGATATGATCCAGATTATCCTGATCTTCATCTCTGACTGGATCTGTGTACCTTTCTCCTTGAGAAGGGTCCAAGGGTACTATGACTCTCAAGCCTTTACCTTCAAAAGTCATATGCCTGCTCTTAAGGTTGATTACTGCAGAATTCTCTAGTGGCCTTTCAATTCCTAGCAACGGTGGATAGGGGTTGCTATCATCAATTATTTCAATGACTTCAAAATATGCTAAGGTACCAACTCCATCAATGTCTACTAGGACACCAGGCAATCTTCCTAAGGGCACAATCCTCTGCTGATTGGCTAATCTCAACTATATAGGGGACCATTCAATGGTAGGTTTTCCCATTTGTTCCCATGTCTGCTTAGTTAAGACATTTACTTCTGATCCCAGGTCTAAAATGATATTAGTCATGTCATACTCTCCTATCTGAGCATGCAATCTCATTTCTCTTCCAGTTCTTCTAACTCTATTGACGTTTTTTTCTTTACCAGAGCTTCGCTGAGGTTCGCAAGAAGCAATAACTTTCTGTAGCTCATTTAAATCATTCTAATTTCTTAAGAGCTTCATACAACTCTGTAAAAATGTCGACAGTGTACTTACTTTATCTGTCGAAGATTCTTGAGACTGTGACTGCTGTTGATGATGTTATGCAGGTGCTACTGCTGTGCTCGGATCAACAAAGTCTTTTTTGGCTTCCATAAATGTTTCTTTTTCTCTTCCCACATTGAAGGTTGGAACTTTCTCTAGGGTCTTACGAACCCAAGCCTTGTCAGGCTGTTTCTCCTTATTCTGCACTTGCATCGTAGCTCCACTCCTTGTAATAGCATTAATGGCTGGGACAGGTCTTTTCTCTACAGTAATCATCTTAATATTATGAGGAGGAGCGCTATTTATTTCTTGTATCTTGGCTATTAGCTGCGGGCATTGCTCAATGACATGATCTACTGCTCTGCAATATCAACATGTCGTAGTTGGGTTCCGACATTCTCTAGCTAGATGTCCTTCCTGATTACAGTTATAGCACACAACCTGGCCTCGACCTCTTCTAGGCATACCACCATTACCACGACCTCCAAAAGTACCTCGACCTGATGTACTACCATGGTAACCATATCCATCATTGCCTTATGCATCATTTTGTACCCTATAAGCATCATATGTTCTCTCTCGCATAAGGTCAAAGCTGCGACATTCCTCTTCATTGTGTCCTACTGACTTACAGAACTTGCAATAGGGATTCTTAGGTACTTGCACATATCTTTGTAGCAGATAGCAGTCTTTAGGCTGATGCTGGCCAGTTGTTCTACATATCTCACAATATATAACATTAGGGTTAAATGGGTTTGGCGCACCAGTATTCAGGTAATTTCTTAGCGCAGGACATTGTTCCTTGTTATGACCTTCTATCCTACATCGTGTACACCACATCTCTTCGCGAATAGATATCCCTTTTTTCATGTCGCGCAGCTCCAAAGCCATTTCTGCTAATTGCGCTTGTATTTGAGCTATGCCATAATTATCTTCGACAGGAGCTATCTCCAATTTCATGGAAATCTCCAAATCCTCTTGTTGATCAGCAACCTTCTATTGGATGAGTGGCGTTCTGATATGAGGTAATAAGGCTGCAATGAACCATTCTTTATGCTGTGCCGGTCCAATAGTGAAACTAACTTGATCTAGCAGAACTTTGAATCTCTGATCAAAGTCCCAAACTGATTCACCTCGCCTCTACTGAATCTCTTTCAATTCAATTATACACTGTGACTCTGATTTAGGCTTCTTGAACTCTTTGATCATCGCTATTTTAATATTAGCCAAGACATGGTTATGATTACTGGAAAATTTCATAAACCAGGTGAAAGCCCGGTCTCTAAAAGAAGTGACCAGCTGCGCTCTTCTTATATCTTGATCCAAAATGTTCTTAGCATCCCACACAGCTTAAGCTGACCTGCGACAGGAATACTCGGGCTAGGGTTACTTCCAGACTGCGACGAGTTCTCAGGGGTAATAGATCTTCGCTGCAGAGTTATAGGAGGGTTTCTAACAAAAGGGGTTTCTTCAGATTCAGGGTCTTCTGGCATATACTCGGTATTCTGGCCTAGGGTATAGGATTCTAGGTTTCTCTTGTATCTTTTACCGCTTCGCAGCAAACCACTTTGCTCGTCGAAGTTACTTTCACTTCCAAACATAGGTTAGTAAAATTAAATCTAGCAATCTGATTCTATAAGCAATATGCCCTTCTCAGCCGAGAGCATTTTAATTTGCAAACTAAGTGAATTTAGGTACTTACCCCTTGGTCCTTTGAAGAACTGCCTTTCAGTTTCACTAAAGGAGGTACTTGTGTCGATGGCAAACTCTGTCACGAATGCTTCAAGGGTTCGCGTTATCTGGAAATCAACAGCTTGTGATATCGCGTTGTTCACTCTTTTCAATATGTTAATTCTTGCGGGGGTCCAATTAGGAAACCGATCTTCGTTGAAGTTTTTCTTTCTTTCTGTCAACCTGGATAGCCACTGGTGCAATTCTATGTGGATACTACCAAATAAAATTTCATAAACATTCAAAAAAATGTACCTTTCCAAGAAGTCGTCCAAGCTACGACGAGGATCCTTGTTTTCTTGTTCAACAAATTTCAAATAGGTCTCTTCAATCCAGTCACTGATTTCTTTTACTGAGGGTCTCCAAAACATAGCCCTCCAGGTACGACGTAGATCCCTCTTGAGCAGATACTGAGTTCAACCGACAAAAGAACCAATTTGTTGGGCTATAGGGTAGACTCGGGTTTTATACCATTAACTTTGCAGCAACAAACAGACCCACAGTGTTGGCCCTTTCGGCAACAACCTGCAAACAGGTTGTAGTCTCACCCGAAATAGCTATGGGGTGCCGCAGAATCAGGTTTCTGCAAGCAGAAGAGGGATATTACTATACCTTTAGCCTTAACAACCAATATTTATACCAAATAGAGCTTCAATATTCACTTAATTAGATTCACAGTTAGATAAAAGACTTTTCTTGCTTAACCCTTAACTGGGAATTCACAGCGAAGTTAATATGTAACAGTTATCGTACTTTAGCATTCACCTACCTATCAAAAGCATCAAAACATAACAGAAACCACACAAAAGAACCACAACACAAGATATAACATGGTTCACCCATAGTGTAGGGGCTACGTCCACAAAATTGTGCTTTTATTCCACTTCTTATAGAACAACAGTTCTGATCTGTGGACTCAGCAGCAGATCCGTCCTTCAAGTCTAACTGCGCACTCAGCTGCAATTCCTTTCTTACAATCTCTAGCTGCGCACTCAGCTGCAGTTCCTTCCTTACAAAAACCCTCCGCACACAAAGCTGTAGAGGTCGTCCACACACACAACTAGGACTTGACCTTAAAACCCTAAAAAATTGATCTAACTTCTTTGCATCATATGATCCTCATTTCATTAGATACCCTTGACATCTTTACATGAGTGCCTATTTATACAAGTGCACTATTACAAAATCATGGGATTACACCCAAAAATTATGGACAATTAAAAAAAGAGGGCTTTGACTCAACCCCGACACCCCTAAGACTATTTTGAGTCATAACTCCGCTTACAAGCTTCCACAAAAACCATGGAGTTACCAAAATTAAGGACCGTTAAGGTGCGCGCCCCAACATGAGGAAGAAGGATGGATCCCAGATGTTGTGTATAGATTACATAGAGTTGAATATTAAGGCCACCATATATAACCAATATCCCTTTCCTTATATCTATGGATTTTTAATTATATTAAAGGGGCCATAATGTTTTTTAATATTGATCTATGATTGGGGTATGATCATCTATAAATAAAGGATGAAAATATCATGAAAACTGCTTTTACATTTTGATTTGAGAATTGTGGGTTTGTGGTGGTTCCTTTTGGGTTGAATAATGTGCCTATAGTATTAGTGAATGATTGTGTTCTTTTCTCCTATGTTATGTGCCCCCTTAACATCTATTTAGCATACCTTCTTCATTTATCCAACCCCTACGGTGTCCTCTTTTTATTTTTTCAATCTTCCTTACCATGAATGTCCCCATAAAAGGTTTCCTATATTGCTATGTACCCTTGTTTTTCTCTTCCTTCTTAGCCTCAATCTTTTTCTAATCCTTCCTTATTCCATAATATAATATTAGCAAACACCTTCCCTTCCTTCCCTTCTTCCTTTAGGGTAACCCAACAATGTAAATCATTTCCAAATTAGGCTTGGCCTACTATTTCCTTTCTACATTTCACCTTCCTCATTTACTTTTGGTATTCTTCCCTTCCTGTTCTCATAGAACTCCACACACATAGGTAAATATAACTAAGTTATATGGTCATTAGAAAAACCTTTAAATCATGAAGAGAACAAGATAAGGGTATCCCCACAAATCCAAGGTCCATTAGAAACAATGTCGATACAATGCAATTAGGCTTTAGATGCTATGGTTGTGCCACCCATATGGCTTCAATACATATTTAATTCAAGTCCTTCTCATGGCCTTTGGAAACATCCCACCAACAATGTGCTCATGTAATGTATATGTTATGTATGATACCCATACATCTTCATACTCAACAATAACATCAATGGGTGTCTCATCAAGAGGAATTTTATCCCCTCATACTTGACCTATGGAACAAAATTCCAAGGAGCCTCACAAAACCATTGTTCTTATGATTACCATGAACAACCATATTATGTATACAATTTGGCTTAAGGTCGACGGTAGACATAAAGGTTCCCTAAGGCCATATGCCCAATAGACAAGATGAAATGCATGTTCATGCATGCCATATAAATTAATGGCATTGACAATAATGATGGAATAGATGAAATCAACACACATACACACACTCATTATACCCTATCTCCTCCTCATGTGTAATTTATCCTTCTATATTATTTTTCATCTACGTTGAACATTTTCCATTTTTCATAAAAAAACCTCTCTCTATCTCTATATTTATAATAATACAATCACTCCCCACTCAGGTTCAAGTCTCAATATTTTACTTGTTATGTAATTGAGGATTCCTTGATTCTTTGTGAATAACAGGAATTGTTTTTTTCTAAGTGAAAAGAAAATCCAATCACTCCATAAATTATTTATAGTTTCCTTGTAAACTATCTTTCATTAATTAGAAGTTTGCTACTTAAAATAGAAAATGAAAAGGAGCTGCTCAAGATTGATGAAGAAATTCAGATGATAATAGGGGAAGTGGATGAAGATTACTTTTCATCTAGGAGAAAAGAAAAGCTTCTTATGCTTGAGATAAATAAAGAAGAAAAAATTGAAACAAAAGGAGGAAACATGGAGACAAAAGCGAACGGATGCGTTTCAACATTTTGCAAATCAACAAAGATTAACTAATTCTATCTAGGATATAAATGGGGATCATAATGAGTTTATTTCATATATTTGGAGTAGTCTTTTGAAGTCTTTCCCCGTTATTAACCAGTCAATCTGTTGGGCCGTCGACCGAGGTACTCAAGTATTTATTGGTTTTGATCCTTTTATTGGTTTATGCGAATATTATAGGTTATCTTAGGGAATGGTGGCAAAAATCCATTACATCTTTGGGGTTCGAAAGGGAACTAATACAAGAGCAGAGATGGTTTCCTTACGGGGACTTCTTTGGTTTGTTAGGAGAATGAGACTCGCTTCTATTATGATGGTTGGCAATTCAAAAGCTATTACAGATTGGGCTAGAGGGGTAACTGCACTTCACTCTTTGTTATTGGAAAATTGGATGGGAAATGTTAGAAAGTTGATATATGATTTCTCACACATTAATTTTTATCATATATATAGAGAATTAAATGATGAAGCAGATAGACTTTCAAAGAAAGGTATTGGTGAATTGGATGGAAATATTATTTTAAAGAGCTCAGAGATGAAATCCATGTACAATTAGATAGATTAAGGTTTTTTTTGTTTAGGAGTTGTTCATCTAGTAAACTTTGTTTCCTAATAGCTTGTTTTTTTGGGTGGCATCTTTCTTGTTTTGTTATCGTTGTTATGATATGTTGTTCACTACCAAATTAACCTATAAAAATGTCAAAATAGTGTTGGGAGAAGAAAATATAAATATCATGTTTTATCAAGGTGGTAATTTATTTTGGATTATAAGAAGAACTCTAATCTTCCCAAAAATAAAAATGTAAATCATTGATACAAATTTGTTTTATAATATAAAGTTGTTATTTAGTGCTTAAAAAAACCCATAATCCCAAAAGAGACCCACTCGTCTATCATCTCCCTTATTCGTTGTCTTCTGGAGTTTATTCATCCTGTAGTTACTCAACCTTTGAACTTTTACCAGGAAGGAAGTCACCCGGTGAAACTGAAAGCCCTTGTGGTGGTGAAGAATGATAACCTGAGTGAAGAACGATGTGAGATGGCGTGTAAACATAGGCGATTGAGAGAAGCCATGTGCATTTTTCATTTTGATGGACGAACAAGTAGATTGCTCTACTTATCATTCTCTCTTGCAGGTATGCCTCATTAACAGAGCTCTACCAGAGGCCAAGCTAGTCCATGCTCACATCATCCAAAGTGATTTCAAATTTAATTGCACTGTCAAGGCTCTACCCAATAAACTCCTAAGCGTGTATGCCAAGTGTAGGAATTTAATTGATGGTCGCAGGTTTCTGGAGCAAATGCCTGAGCGAAATGTGGGCTCATGGAGTATCATGATTGTAGCTTACTATAGGGCTAGCCATGGCAAAGAAGCGTTGACACTTTTCAATCAAATGCAAGGAACATGTATTCTCCCCAATCAATTCACTCTATCCATCTTTCTCCCACCATGTACTCACTTGGAAGCAGTGGTGGAGGTTCATGAAGAAATAATCAAAAGTGGGTTTCACTCTAATGTTTTTGTGGGGAATTCCCTTCTTTACATGTATACAAAATATGGGAAGATCAACACTGCACGTTATGTGTTTGACAAATTGCTTAGATGAGATGTTGTCACATGGAATGCTATGATTGCAACATATGCACAGAAGGGGTATGTTAATGAGGTTCTCGACCTGTTTGACAAAATGACTGAACAAAATGTGGTCTTCTAGACATCAAAGATTGTGGGATATGCACAGAATTGCTTGGTTGACGAGGCTGTAAAACTCTTTAATGAAATGCCTGAAAGGAATCTAGTATCTTGTACATCTGTGATTTCGGATTATGCTCAGAATGGATGTGTTGATGAAGCTTACAAACACAATATTTCTAGAGTAACCCTCCACATGGGAAATACACTAGCCCTGTTCAACCGGAGTTACACATTGATGTGTTTAGAAACCTCTCCTTTGCAGATGCCAAGATTAGGGTAGCCGCTACATTAACTTTAGTTCAGGAGTTGCAGGAAGTCCATATGGTTTATGAGCAAAGCGACACTGAGGAAAACAGTGATGGAGATTTAAAGCTAGAAGCTGCTAAAGATGCTTGCTTGAAAAATTGTGCTCCGACTATGAAATATGCCATTTGTCGGCTTATTTGTGGGATTTCATCGTCTGGAGCCGTAAGTTTTCTATCATCTAAGTTGAATTTGGTGCCAACAATAAGTTTTCTATTATCCAAGTTAATTTTGATTCCAAAGGCTAGTATGTGCATTGCCTGAAATATATTTCAATTTGATAAAAATCTGCCAGCACAGATTTGCCTGTATATTATCATCTCTGGTCTTCATTAAAAATGCTTATTAATGCTCCAGTCTTAATCCATTATTTAATGTCTAATGACTTCCAATTGCTAGGCTGGTTTCAGTTTTCAGGCTTTGTTATTTCAAATTTGGTATTCTGTAGTGTTTGGATTTGCCTGAATTTGGATGCTTGATTGTTTCCTTATTCAAATTTATTACACATAGAGTTGGGAACATGGATGTTTCAGTTTGTTCAAACATTACAGTTGTATTTCATTCTGGATGTGCATCTTCATTTAAAGAATAGAAAGCTGAAATCATAGAATCTATTCTTGCATACTATTAACATGAATTATGTTTTTTGTTTTGAACTAAAAATATTTTGTAGAGTTTGAAATTGTAGATCATTTTGTGATGGAACTGAGCTTTGCTTACAATTTTCCAGTTCTTGACATTAGCATATGTCCTAAAATTTTGTGAAATTGCTTGATTGAATCTCTTTCCCAAGACATTGCCAATTTTAGATGTTAACTTCAACTTTGGAGTCGCAGATGTTTACACAAAATCTTGTAAACATTAGATCAATTGCGAAGTGTCACAATGAAGCATATCCCCGTATTTAAAATCCAACAATTAAAAAGCTTTTCCTCCACAAAAATAGAATAATAGGAATTTTTAGGGTGTTCTCGTAGTGTGCATTATGGTCAAAGTACTAGAAAAGGTTGCTGGTTGAGAGTCCATTACACCTGCTTCATATGCTGATGACATGTGATCCCTCTATGGTTTATTCTATGATGTTGCTGATGTATTTGTCTTTATTATGGAAGTACCACATGCTTTTTATTTTTCTGATTTGGTTCTTGGTAGCTACAGATCATGGGAAATAATTACATGTTGTAAGTAGGTTCATTGTTATTATGTGTTATTACATGTATTGCATATTATATATGGCTAGGGTTTCACTTGATTACAAGTTGTCTACAGGCAGAATAAGGAATGAGGTAATGCAATGGTATGTTGTAAGCAGGTTCATTGTCATTATGTGTTATCACATGTATTGCATATTATATATGGCCAGGGTTTCACTTGATTACAAGTTGTCTACAAGCAAAATAAGGAATGAGGTAATGCAACAGTATGTGTGGTTTACGAAGGCTCCATGGTTGATGTGGCTCAATTTTGTTTTGGCTTTAGTTAGGATGGGCTACCAACAACAAAACAAACATATTTAGTGCAAACACTATTAGTTTATAAACAAAGTAGCAGTGCATGGAAGTCAAATCAAAAGGAGCCATTTAATAGTCCAAAAGACCACATAGAAGCCTCTTTGTCCTTAAAAGACCAAAAGGAGCCATTTAATAGTCCAAGGAGACAATCATGCCCAAGTTTGGACCAACAGAGAACATTGGTTATAAATGGTTTTAAATACCACAACCAGAAGTTAACATTGCTTACCCTTCCACTACAACCACTTTAGTGAGTACTTAAATTTAATCCATGTCAAACTTCACCTATGCAGCTTGTGAATCCTCAACTTGTGTGTCCATTAATTCTTGATGCATAACAGGGACAACTAGCTTTTAGTGCAGATAAAGATATCTGCTCAAACAGTTTATGACAAGAAAATTGCAAATTTACTCCGTAATACAATGCCAGTCTTTCTGGTGTATCTAAAGGGAGATGTTACTTTGGGCCATTTAATAAAGGAAATTGAGCAAGGAATATGGACAAGGATGCTACAATGATCTGCCACAAGATAGGTGATATAATTTTCTTATATTCCGCTAAAAGGAATATTTTAATGGAACAAGCTACCTATGTTCACAAAAAAGAGAAATCTGGCTTAACTGTTACTTAAAAAAAAGAAAGGAATGGTGTGACTGAAAGCATGCAGCATAAAATAATGAGTTGTTTGCAGCAGCAGATAAATGCTACAAATTTATCAAATGGAGAATTCAATTTAAATACATAATCATAAAAACTGACCTAATTGGGGCCACCACTAATTAAGGTGCTTTTCTGTCGAGTTTTGTTCTAGGCCCCTAAGTGGAGAAAGCCCCTTGGCATCTTGCTTTGAGACAACATAACTTTCATAAGTGTTCAAGAACTCATAACTCCATTCAAACTTGCTGATTTTCAAGAGGAAAGAAAAACAGTAGGAAGCAAATGTAGATCAACTAAATGTAACCACTCTTAACTTCTCTTCAAGTAGTTATTCAACAGAAAACTTCCCAATGTGACAATTCTCAATCTCTGAGAATTTTAAGAATTCAAAACTTTTATGGAGTAACTGTCAACTCTTGTCACTATGTATACTTCTACAGTTAATTGACATACAGTGAAAACTATAGGAGACGATAGCTCCTACATCAGTTGCAGATGGTGCTTAAAAGGGTTACATACAAGTTTAAAATAAAAGTATTGACTGGACAACAACAAAAGAGAACCACTTGGAAATCAACTACCATGAAAGAGAGAAGAATAACTTATGGAGATTTGAAGGGGATACATGTAATCGTGTAGATAGACTAGGTTGGCTGAATTGTCTTCCCAAAATTGAGTTACAAGACATATGTAAAGTGACCTATCAATATATACATAAAACTACTAATAAAAACATACAAGTATAATCTACCATCCTTGAAAAGTGTACCTTTCATGGAATCAGGTTGTTGAAATCCCAAGGACTTCTTTGGTGTAGCTTCATTAATACGCATAGGTTTCGATGAGCAATAAATGCCATTCATTTCAATCATAGCTCGATTTTTCTTGTTCTCATCACCAAATCTGACAAACCCATAACCTTTGGTGCAAGTTGTATTTGCATCTATCAAAACTTTAGCACATTTAACAGATTAATATCGGCTTTGGAAAGTCTCTTGCAAGATAATATCAGTGACCTCATGACCTAAGTCCCCAACAAATATGGAATACTCAGTGCTTGGTTATGTCCGTCTGGCACCATCTCCAAAAGTAGCCCAATTCAACCTAAAAGGTTGTTGAGAACTCGGCATGGGCATACCATGGAAATTCTGCAAAATTCTCTATATAGTTGCACGTGAATCAAGTTCCACAAAACCATAACCCTCTGGTTATCCAGTTTTCTTATTTCGAATAATGTTAACAGAAACAACATCCTACTCCAGATGGACTCAATTAGTTTAAATATTGCAAAAACCACTTCTTCTATAAACAAAAAATCAATGGAATTTGACCAAGTTGCACTTTCACAGACCCACAACTTGAGAAACTTGTTAATAATACGTATCACATCATATCCAAGAAATAGAGAGTATACATAAAAGATGAAGCACTGAATGTTGCCACATCCATAGTTATAAAAAAAAAGCTCATGAATATCAAATACAGGAGACATGCATTCACCTTTATGTCATTAACTAGTAGATACTATCTTAAAATTATATAATATCAAATCTATGGGATTAAAAATTAAAAATGAGACAGGAATTCATGATCGCTAAAACCATCACATCTTGAAAGTTGACATGCTACATTCATTGAACTATTTATTGAGTAATTTGCTTTGTTGTATTGGTGAGTGGTTGTGGATAACTTCATTGACAACCAATTAATGCATATATTTGAGGTGCCTTCTTACTTAAGCTCATTGTGTTTGGAGCTTGTAGCTTAGTTGGCCACCCTTTTTAGGAGATCACGCCAATCTACAATATAAGCAAGTTTTTAGTTGAAACGCTCTTGTATGGAACTCATGACCTTGTAGGTTTCTGTCCTGGTGCTTCACGGAGATGTTCTAAATATGGACTTATAATTGTTTAGCTGCAAGGGTTCTACTATTTAGGGTTTGTTAGGCCCATTCAGAGTTTGCTTTAGGGCATTATTTTTTTCTGAAGACCTCAACTGAGTATTATGGGGATTGTTTCTTGTGCCTTTGGTTGTATTTTCATCCCCACAGACTATGTCAGCAGATTGCTATGGTAATCGACCATTGATGGCTAGGTCCATTTCCTCATTTGCATGAACCCCTGAAATTTTGAAAAGGGAAAAAAAATTACTTGTCTTTACGATACTCACCTATTTTATTGTTCTTAGGAATCTGCAATAGAATGGTATTTAGGTTTCTTATTTTCAATTGAGGGCACCATGTTGTTAGCCAATGATCCCCATGATCTGTGTTGTGCCAACAACCCATTTTAAATATTCTCTCTTCTGAATTTTTTATTCCAAATAAGGATTATGCATATTCCCTAATTGCAATGGACTAGGAAACAATGCAATGTTAGTGTAGAATCTCGCTGAAGACAGGTCCAATTAACTTGGATAAGCACAACAGTTTTAAGATTGCTTCTCTGTAATTGTACAATTTTTTCACAGGATAATTCTAAAAAAATAAATGCCTAGACACAAAAACAAATTCTTCAAGTGGAACTAAGCAACAAATAATTAAATATGTGTTAGTTTACATATCTAAGCCTATCCTTCTCCCCATCCTCGTTTGTATGTCAAAATATGTGTCAGTTTCAAATCATTTTCATACATGCCTATCGTGGAATGATGGCAAGAATTTGTCCACATAAATGGTTGAAGCTACGCCAATATCACAAGTTTTTAGGCTTTTTGTCGCAAATTTAAATGAAGTTAGTTTTCGACATAGTTCTAAGTTGCAAAGGCCATTATTAATGGCAATTTATCATGTTCTATCATTTAAGGAAACATTCACACCGATGTTGTTGCAAAGACAAGAAAACAGGCATACAATGCTCAAACATTGCATATTGAATGGTGATAATCATCAGTTACAACCAATAGTTAAGAACATGGATTTCTAGAAGTACAACGACATGAACCAGAGTTGGTTCACAAGGTTTTTTTGGCTTAGCAATACCCTATGTAGAACTCAATACACAAGGTAGAGCAAAACCCAGTTTAATAAAACTCTATAACTAGAGATACAAGCATTAGGTGATCTATCATATGTGCAAAAAGAGCAGATGTTTCATCTTACAAATCAGGTTTTTGCTAAGGATATCAGCTTGTAGATGTCCCTGATCACCATGGTATGGATGAATTTGCTGTTTTCCCTAGGTTTTGCATCAAAAACTTGGTGAAGAAAAATATGTGGTGAATGTTTATATGTAAATGTGATTACTAGGATACCGTGCCAACAAAATATCAATCTTGACTGCTTACAATGGTCAAAGGCACTTGATTCCCAACATGATCAAACAAAGACATGCCTAATCCTCTAATTAGATCTTGAGCAAGGTGACGACTGTTGACAGGTTTCAAGGTCAACAAAATGACTAATGTATCACTCTCTCTAGTCTGAACCAGATGTATAGGCCACCTTCGAGATGTTAGTAACTTAGTAGACTTGTTTCCATGTCCCAAGCTGGTTTGGGCTTGTATGTATTATGTCATTTCTCTTTGTTTAAAAAATGAGATAAAATACAACCCACTTTTCAAACTGATACTCCAACACCATGATAAGATCACTTTTGAATTTGGATAAAACAACTTGACCCACACGACATCTTTGTTGAGGGCACTGGCAGGATTCATCTTGTGAGTGGTCTAGAGATGGAGCACATTACCTTGAGATATTTTTTATCAACTTGATCAGGGACAAACAATAGAGCGACAAGTAATTATTCATTATCCTAATCAACAAATACAGGGATACAATTCAGGGCTGTCAGGAGAAGAATTTACAAACATGTCAAAACCATGCCCTGGTGAAATATATGCACAGCTAGAGCTCAAAGATGAAAAGGCATTAAAGCATTATGAAGAAAATCTCAATCATGGTGAGTTTGTAGAAAAGGACGCCCTAAAAAGGATTAAAAGGCATGAGTTGAGGGTGTAGCTAGGTGGCACTTACAGTTCATTGCACAAAGTAGAAGTGACACCTAGAAGGAATTGAGTGTGATGGCTTAATTTTCTCTCTAAAATAAGTAATCTATAAAAGGAAACATGGGGCCAGTGTTGACTAAAGAGATCACCTATATAGAAATCATGAATGGTTATGGAAGGTTTGATCCCATGGACCCCAATGAAGTAACCCAAAGTGAATTTGGGACATTTTTCCTTTGTTTTTTCGATTTATAGTGGTGTCCCCTAGCCATTGGAAGGCCATACAAAGGAACCAACTTTCAAACGAACAACTCACTCGGAACCAAACTAGCTCTTCATTCACTCAGAAAGGAAGCATGCCCATTCATAACAAAAAAATACAACTAAATGTAAGATTAAATTGACATAAAGATAAATTTGAGCCTTGGATTGGATTTTATGGTGAGCTTGAACTTGCATAAAAGAGTCATTCAAGGACACGTGGAGAATTGGTCTTAAGACCTAGATCTAAAACCGAGCAACATAATTGAGCTATGAAATTTCCAATGGATGTGTATAGGCCTCATAGAATCAATTTGGTCGTCGACGAATGATGCTCCATCACAATATCAACGATTAGAGCACCTGGAGGATAAGCCCTTGATGCATGTCTGAAACATTATTGTTGATCCTATCGTCAAGCTCCCAATTTTTTACTTTTGGATGCACATTAATCTTTAGGCTTCATATTGCCTTTGACGCCCTTTATATCTCTATCCCACATTGATTGTGGGAATGTCTAAACTTTTATTTACATACATGTGTGTTCTTTATTATATCAACACATTGTGCACATTATATACCATAGTGGCCATGAGATGAACTCTTTCAACACTAGATTTGGTTATGAGTTGTGGTTGGATATGGTGGACTTGCAAAGACAATAAACGTAAAGATTGGGCTCATCCAAGCCCTAATATTTTACAATTTATTTTTACAAGGAACCATATATATAACAACTGGAGGCACTAAGGACTAGAGTGGAATAGTATAGTCCCCATAGAAAAGTCCCATATCTAGAGGTATTGTGGTATTAGGAGCTTAATTAGGTGTCCTTTCACATTGTAACCTTAAAGGGCATGTGAATGATGCAAGTCCAAAAGCCTATTCACAATACATTTTTTTTAATTGGATCTCTGACCCATTATTGTTATTTTCTTAGTAGAGTGAGTTTGATTTGTGTTGAGCATTTAGAGATTTCCCACCATATTATTCAACCAACCTCACCATGAATCTAGGGATCTAAGTTCCAATCTTTCTTTAATCACCGAGGATTGATCCTCACAACTAAGATACAAAACTTTATCTTAAACTAAAATACAGAGCGGTTGGGGGATTCATCCCCGATAGTCATAGTGGATAGTGGTCGGACATGATATGAAACTAGATAATATGGAAGGTTGTAGGTTGTAGAGTGTACATTATTATGATAAAGGATCACTACTCTTTATCAACATAAATCATATCCAATATTTTCTTAAAATCTATAAATTCTTCACTAATTGACAAACAATTTTCAACACATATTGACCTTGGAAAATCTACTTCAAGAAAAACATAACGATGGATTGGCTTTGACTACATTTTAATGATTCTTTTAAAAGAGGAGAATTATATATTACAACAACTCCAGTGAGTATAGAATATTGTGTAAGTGAATCTAGTTTCTACAACATTTTTTCCTCTGTCTTGGCTTGCAATCTTCATTTAGAATGAGAATTGTTTAGACTCCAAGCCTGATTAATTATACCAGTTTTAGTTCCAAGCGTTATCATTACCATGACAATGACGAGGATAAGGATGACGACGAAGATGATGATGACAATCATCATCAAAACAATGATACTAACAATGATGAATATTGGTGAGATATGGATGGATCCACACACATCCACTGTGAAGGGAATAATTGCCAACATGTCAAAGTTTAATGTGATGGGTTTGGTCATTCATTTTGGTGGTAGGAGTTTAGGTTGAACTTGTGGAGTATTATGTTGAGGTTTCTTACCTTGTATACCATTGTAGTGAGACCAAAACAAAACCATGAATTCAATGAGATTTTTTTTGCACCCTATTTCAAAGAGCTAACACACATAAGCTTTTCATAATGGTGTAATGAGCCAACACACATAAGCTTTCACTCATAGTGTCATGTTAGAAGGAAAACTAACTCCAACTAGATTTCCATCATGGATTAATGTATTTGATGACAATGTGGCAGTGTTAGATGGAAAGCTACCTTATGAAAGCTAACACACATTAGCTTTTACTCACCGTGCAATGTTTAAAAAATGAAAGCTAACTTCAACTAGATTTTTATCATGGTGCATTATGATTGATGACAATGTCGTCATGCTAGATGAAAAACTACACTATGAAAGCTTACACACGTTAGATTTCACTCCCCGTGCAACGATTTAAGGATGAAAACTAACTTCAGCTAGATTTCCAACACAACACAATGTGGTTGTTTACATGGAAAACTACCTTATGAAAGCTAACACACATTAGCTTTCACTCACCGTGCCATGTTGTTAAAATGAAAGGTAACTCCAGCTATATTTCCATCATGGTGTATTGAGCTAACACACATAAGCTTTCCTTTATAGTGCCGTGTTGTTAAAAGGAAAGCTAACTGCAACTAGATTTCCATCATGGTGTAATATATTTGATGACAATGTGACTGTGTTAGATGGAAAACTACCATATGAAGGCTAACAAACATTATATTTACTCATCGTGCAATGTATTAAGAAAGAACGCTAACTCTAGCTAGATCTCCATCATGGTGCATTGTGATTCATGACAATGTGGTTGTGCTAGATGGAAAACTAAATTATGAATGCTAAAACACATTAGATTTCACTCACTGTGTAATGATTTAAGGATGAAATCTAACTCCAGTTAGATTTCCATCACAGTGCAATTGGATCGATGATGTTGTGGTTGTGTTAGATGGAAAACTACCTTATGAAAGCTAACACAAATTAACTTTCACTCATCGTGCCATGTTGTTAAAATGAAAGCTAACTCCAACTAGATTTTCATCATGGTGTAATGAGCTAACACACATAAGCTTTCCATCATGGTGTAATGTATTTGATGACAATGTGGTTGTGTTAGATAGAAAACTACCTTACAAAAGCTAACACACATTAGCTATTACTCACCGTGCAATGTTTTAAGAATGAAAGCTAACTCTAGATAGATTTCCAACATTGTGCATTTTGATTGATGACAATGTGGTTGTGCTAAATGGAAAACTACATTGTGAAAAATAACACGCATTAGATTCCACTCACCGTGCAACGATTTAAGGTTGAAATCTAACTCCAGCTATATTTCCATCACGGTGCAATTTGACAATGTGGTTGTGTTAGATGGAAAACTACCTTATGAAAGCTAACACACATTAGCTTTCACTCATCATGCCATGTTGTTAAAAAGAAAGCTAACTCCAGCTATATTTTCGTAATGGTGTAATGAGCTAACATACGTAAGCTTTCACTCGTAGTGCCATGTTAGAAGGAAAGCTAACTCCAGTTAGATTTTCATCATGGTGTAATGTATTTGATGACAATGTGATAGTGTTAGATGGAAATCTACCTTATGAAAGCTAACACACATTAGCTTTTACTCACTGTGCAAGGTTTTAAGAATGAAAGCTAATGACAACTAGATTGCCATCATGGTGCATTATGATTGATGACAATGTGGTTGTGCTAGATGAAAACCTATACTATGAAATATTACACACGTTAGATTTTACTCACAGTGCAACGATTTAAGGATGAAAGCTAACTTCAGCTAGATTTCCAACACAACGCAATGTGATTGATGACAATGTGTTTGTGTTACATGGAAAACTACCTTATCAAAGCTAACACACATTAGCTTTCACTCATCGTGCCATGTTGTTAAAAGGAAAGCTAACTCTAGCTAGATTTTCATCATGGTGCAATGAGCTAACACACATAAGCTTTCTCTTATAGTGCCATGTTGTTAGAATGAAAGCTAACTCCAGCTAGATTTCCATCATGGTGTAATGTATTTGATGACAATGCTACTCTGTTAGATGGAAAACTACGTTATGAAAGCTAACATACAATATCTTTACTCGCCTTGCAATTTTTTAAGAATGAAAGCTAACTCCAGCTAGATTTCCATCATGGTGCATTGTGATTGATGACAATGTGGTTGTCCTAGATGGAAAAATACACTATGAAAGCTTACACACATTAGATTTCACTCATTATGCAATGGTTTATGGATGAAAGCTAACTCCATTTAGATTTCCAACACAGTGCAATGTGCTTTATGCCAATGTGGTTGTATTACATGGAAACCTACCTTATGAAATCTAATACACATTAGATTTCATTCATCGTGCCATGTTGTTAAACAAAAAAGTAACCCTAGCTAGATTTTCATCATGGCGTAATAATCTAACACACATAAGCTTTCCCTTATAGTGCCATGTTGTTAGAAGGAAAGCTAACTCCAACTAGATTTACATCATGGTGTAGAGTATTTTAATAACAATTTGGCTGTGTTAGATAAAAAACTACCTTATTAAAGCTAACAAACATTAGCTTTACTGACCGTGCAATGTTTTAAAAATGAAAGCTAACTCTAGCTAAATTTCCATCATGGTGCATTGTGATTGATGACAATGTGGTTGTGCTAGATGGAAAACTACATTATGAAAGCTAACACACATTAAATTTCACTCATCGTGCAATGATTTAAGGATGGAAGATAACTCCAGCTAGATTTCCATCACGGTGCAATGTGATTGATGATGATGTGGTTGTGTTAGATGGAAACTACCTTATGAAAGATAACACATGTTAACTTTCACTCATCGTTCCATGTTGTTAGAATGAAAGCTAACTCTACCTAGATTTGCATCATGGTGTAATGTATTTGATGACAATGTGGTTGTGTTAGATGGAAAACTACCTTACAAAAGCTAACACACATTAGCTATTACTCATCGTGCAACGTTTTAAGAATGAAAGATAACTCTAGCTAGATTTTCAACATGGTGCATTTTGATTGATGACAACGTGGTTGTGCTAAATGAAAAACTACATTATGAAAGCTAACACCCATCAGATTTCACTCATCGTGCAACGATTTAAGATTGAAAGATGACTCCAGCTAGATTTCCATCATGGTGCAATGTGACAATGTGGTTGTCTTAGATAGAAAGCTACCTTATGAAATATAACACACATTAGCTTTCACTCATCCTGCCATGTTGTTAAAAATAAAACTAACTCCAACTAGATTTTCATAATGGTGTAATGAGCTAACACACATAAACTTTCACTCATAGTGCCATGTTAGAAGGAAAGCTAACTTTAGATAGATTTTCATCATGGTGTCATGTATTTGATGACAATGTAGGTTTGTTATATGGATAACTACTTTATGAAAGCTAACAGACATTAGGTTTTACTCACCGTGCAATGTTTTAAGAATGAAAACTAACTCCAGCTAGATTTCTATCATGGTGCATTGTGATTGATGACAATGTGGTTGTGCCAGATGTAAAACTACACTATGAAAGCTTACACACATTAGATTTCACTCACCGTGCAATGATTTAAGGATAAAAACTAACTTCATCTAGATTTCCAACACGATGCAATGTGATTGATGACAATGTGGTTGTGTTACAGGGAAAACTACCTTATGAAAGTTAATACACGTTAGCTTTCACTCATTGTGCCATGCTGTTAAAAGGGAAGCTAACTTTAGTTAGATTTCCATCATGGTGTAATGAGCTAACACACATAAGCTTTCCCTTATAATGCCATGTTGTTAGAAGGAAAACTAACTCCAGCTAGAACTCCATCACGATGTAATGTATTTAATGAAACTGTGGCTGTGTTAGATGGAAAACTATCTTATGAAGGCTAACAAACATTAGCTTTACTGACCGTGCAATGTTTGAAGAACGAAAACTAATTCTAGCTAGATTTCCATCATGGTGCATTATGATTGATGATAATGTGGTTGTGATAGATGGAAAAATACACTATGAAAGCTTATACACATTAGATTTCACTCACCATGCAACGATTTAAGGATGAAAGCTAACTCCATCTAGGTTTCCAACATAGTGCAATGTGATTGATGACAATGTGGTTGTGTTACATGGAAAATTACCTTATGAAAGCTAACACACATTAGCTTTCACTCATCGTGCCATGTTGTTAAAATGAAAGCTAACTCCAGCTAGATTTCCATCATGGTGTAATGAGGTAACACACATAAGCTTTCCCTTATAGTTCCATGTTGTTAGAAGGAAAACTAACTCCAGCTATATTTCCATCATGGTGTAATGAGGTAACACACATAAGATTTCCCTTATAGTACCATGTTGTTAGAAGGAAAACTAACTCCAACTAGATTTCCATCATGGTGTAATGTATTTGATAACAATGTGACTGTGTTAGATGGAAAACTACCTTATGAAAGCTAACATACATTAGCTTTAATCACTGTGCAATGTTTTAAGAACGAAAGCTAACTCTAGTTAGATTTCCATCTCGTGCATTGTGATTGAGGACAATGTGGTTGTGCTAAATGGAAAACTACATTATGAAAGCTAGCACACATTTGATTTCACTCACCATGCAATGATTTGGATGAAAGCTAAATCGAGCTATATTTCCATCATTGTGCAATGTGATCGATGACAATGTGGTTGTGTTAGATGGAAAACTACCTTATGAAAGCTAACACACATTAGCTTTCACTCATCATGCCATGTTTTTAGAAGGAAAGCTAACTCCAACTAGATTTTCATCATGGTGTATTGTATTTGATGACAATGTGGTTGTGTTAGATGAAAAGCTACCTTACGAAAGCTAACACACATTAGCTATTACTCATTGTGCAACGTTTTAAGAACGAAAGCTAACTCTAGCTAGATTTCCAACATAGTGCATTTTTATTGATGACAATGCGGTTGTGCTAAATGGAAAACTACATTATGAAAGCTAACACACATTATATTTCACTCATCGTGCAACAATTTAAGGTCGAAAACTAACTGCAGCTAGATTTTCATCACGGTGCAATGTGACAATGTGGTTGTGTTAGATAGAAAACTAATTTCAGCTAGATTTTCATCATGGTGTAATGATCTAAAACACATGACATTTCACTCATCGTGCCATTTTGTTAGGAGGAACGCTAACTCCAACTAGATTTTCATCATGGTGTAATGTATTTGATGACAATGTGGTTGTGTTAGATGGAAAAGTATCTTATGAAAGCTAACTCCAACTAGATTTCCATCTTGGTGCATTGTGATTGATGACAACGTGGTTGTGTTAGATGGAAACTACATTATGAAAGCGAACACATTAAATTTCAGTCATCGTGGAATGATTTAAGGACTAAAGCTAAATTCAGCTAGATTTAAATTATTGCAACTATATTACTTTTTTGAACATACACTTCGTATGGTTTAACCTTAAATACAAACTACAATTCAAATGTGTTACATAAATTGGGAGGAGTTACAGTGGAAAATATAATTTTGACAAGAGGGGACTATGTTGACCTCCTAATTAATGGTCAAGTTATTGGACTAGGAAGGGTTGAATCTACAGAGACTACAACTCATTATGGTGGAGAAATGCTTAATGTAGGATATGTTATGGTTTTGATAATTGATGTCATCGAACCACATTTGATTGTGGAAGATGTTGATGAAGGGGACTTACATCCATGGAAGATCATATATTTGAGGCATAACAAAGGTAAATCAAAATCTTGAAGCACATGTTAAGTGTTTCTTATAGTACATTGCTTGTTTTTTTGGAGCAAATACTAAGTTTGTTTAATTTTTTGTATAGGTGCAAATGCCTCTTCTGCATTTTCTATTGGAGACAAGGTAGATCTTTCGCAATGTGGAGTGAAGGTGGGTGAAAGTTCCATATTCAATACAAATATTGGTCATAAGGTGCATGGAAGGATGGTAAATAAATGATCCATAGTGGTTACCATTGAGAAGGTGTTAAAACATTATGCTCTCTTGCCACATCCAACATGATTTGAGAATACACTAGGGGGTGCATTGGGATCTTATGAGATTTGGCCAAAAGCAAATTTGGAAACTCATTGTCATGATCATTTAATAAATACTCCCCAAGATAGGCTTACATTCACATGTAAAAAGGTTTCTCTTACACATGAATGCATGGGAACAAGCATGTGCATTGCCAAAGGGATCATAGTTAATGTTCATGAGTATGACATGGTTGAGGGTGAAATGTTAGCTGAAAAGGAATTACGTGTAAAATCAAAATTTGTTGCAAGAACAAAATTGGGTTTGTCATTGATAGGTATGCTAACAAACGGACATATCACATGATGTTTTGGTCATTTCTCCCTACCATATGTACACATGGGATCACATTTTACCATTACATCTCTTGCAAAGTGCTTGAGGGACCTTGAAGACCCACACCTTGATATGTGTGGTGATTTGCTTTATGAGAGTGGAAGTTCAAGAAACACACTTTCAAATGCATTATTTCAAAACTCTATTTACTCAAAATGTAGAGTGTACAAGGATGCTTTCCTATCTTTAAATGGAAGCTCAAAAAATCAAAATCTTGATTTTAAACCTCTTCCTCCACATTTGTTGTTACAGTTGGTCAATGCAGCTAGTGATAATAAGAATCGTTATGTTTTCATGTTTCCATCACTATTAACTGCACTTGATGTCTTCATCACTATTGAGGTTGGGTTCTTTCTTGTGGGGCACACCCATGAAGACATAGATGGAACCTATGAAAGAATGTCTTCCAACTTGAAAAGTAAAGATATATATTCTTTACCTAGTTTAGGTGGAAACACCCATTTTTCTTCATTTGTATAATGTTTTAAGAACGAAAGCTAACTCTAGATGATGGATACATATCACACAATAGAAGAAAAACGGGTGTTTCCACCTAAACTTATTGACAAAGTGTATGACTTCAAAAAATTTCTTAATGGGTACATCAAGGAGGGGAAAAATTCCCTAGTTGTACATCTTAATGTCCAGTACTTCCAATTTCTTGTACTCAATGATGTTCCAGTTATGAGGTATAAAGAATCCATCAAAAACATTGAGTGGTCAGAACCAGCTGAGTTGTGGAATATAGATGATGAAGGTCCACCTATATTTCCCACAGGGAAGCCATCTTTCTTATGTCCCAAAGACAATGATGTTTATTTAAAATAACTAAATGAATGAATAACATCATACATAAAAATGTGGAAAGAGACTATTGGCAATGAGAATTCACCAATTGTTACAGAGGAATGGAATGAAAAACTAGAGTATCGGAAAAGTGTTCTTGATGCATTAGATGGAATCTACAATGACTATACACCCTTGGATGAAACTGATTCTTCTTCTAATGATTTTTGTCCCAAGATGAGGCAAAAAGTTAACATTGATGGTAATACACTCTATGCAATATCAAGTATTATGGATGGGGATTTTGATAATGTGACAGATGAATCGATATATGTTGGACTCAAGTGCAACAAGCCAAAGACAACATTCGATCCTAGAATTGATGTTGAGAAATGAAAGATGTTGCTTGTTAGATCAGGAAATGAGGATGAAGGAGAGATGATTTGGATGGCAAAAGCTACCTAGATATCTTCCAGGATGATGACAGTGAGACCCTTCATGTAAAGATTGATTGGTGGCAGCCTAGCTCAGGGAAATACAAGGGAAATTTTTTAGAACAATATTGGGTACCAAATCCTGATGACGCAAAACTTGGATCTATTCCAATTAATACCATAGTTTGGGCATGGATTCCAAACAAAGAAGATTGTAGGAATACCAAGATAAATAAATTTGGTGGACAAGCTATACTTGATCTATTTGATCAGATATAAGGAGATTAGGTGGAGATGATTCATGAATGCAATTTTGCTTTTTGAATGACTTTTAGTGTACATGAAGAAACGTTTTCAATGTTTGTAGTATAATAAATACTCTTCAAGCTAATTTTTGAGGAATTTTATATTATTTACTGCATATATGAAAATTTCACTTCAAGTTCATTGTTAATTCATGTGATGATACTTTATGCGAACTAGATAACACCATTCAAATTTTAACTTTTCAATTTGTCTTTTAGATCAAGACAACATCTCACTATATCAATTGTGCATAATTATATTTATTAATGCATGTACAAAACCCTTACCTTATTTATTATTATCTTTTGCTCACTCTCTTCAATACCACTTTGAGCTTTTCATTTTGTTCCTGTTATGATTGTTGGAGTGTCCACTCGAAATGTAGGGATGTTTCAACACACAATTTAATTCCATAAACTATCTTTGTCATTATGATTAACTGTGGAAATCTTTATCCTCAAGCTGTACTTGATCTGCTTGAGAAAATATAAGGAGATTAGGTGGAGATGATTCATGAATGTAATTTTTCTTTTTGAATGGCTAATTAATATACATGAAGAAAAAGTTGTCAATGTCTGCAGTATATTTAAAATAACTTCTCCAAGCTACCTTTTGAGGAATTTTAAATTATTTGCTACATATATGAAAATTTTGGGTTAAATTCAATGTTAATTCATGTGATGATACTTTATGTGAATGCACCTTAAAACATCTTATAGACTTGCTTTGTGAATAAATGTAAGGCACTTGCAATAAGGTTTGAAGTCAATTTTCCCTATCATTCATTGTTATAGTTGATATAAATTTAATTGCACTACTATGTTGCATTCAAATTCATAATTATATTTTCTCATGTAGACTTTAAACTGGTGCCAACTTTGTACTAGTATATTAACTTATACTCAATAAATACAGTACTAACATTTTGAGTGTGCAGGTTTTATCAATTTGTCATCATTGTGATTGATTTTCTGGATTAAACTCTGTGAAGGTTTTTTAGACCAACATTTTGAGTGGAAACTCCACCCATGCTTGTTACAGGAACCATGAAAAACTCATTGTGGACTGAAAATATTTCACATAACGTAATCCAGAAAATCAATCATTAAGTAGTAACATCATGTTAGCTAGACATTATCGTTAAATACATTGCATCATAAAGACAATTTAATCCATGTGAGATTTAATGTTGATTGTAATGCACTGCATGTAATATAAGTATCATGGATGGATATTTTGATAATGTGACGGATGAACTGGTATATGTTGGACCCAAGTGCAACAAGCTAAGGCCAAGATTCAATCCTATGATTTAAGTTGAGAAAGGAAAGATTTTGCTAGTTAGATCATGAACTGAGGATGGAGAGATGATTTGGATGGAAAAAACCACCTCATATATCTTCCAGATTGATGAAAGTGAGACTCTTCATGTAAATGTTGATTTATGGAAGCCTAGTTCAGTGAAATACAAGGGAAAATTTTAGAACAATATTGGGTACCAAACCTTGATGACACATGACTTGGATCTATTATAGTTAATACCATGGTTTGGGCATGGATGCAAAATAAATAAGATTGCAAGAAAAATACGATAAATAAATGTGGTGTACAAGTTGTAATTGATTTGTTTGACTGAATATAAGGAGATTAGGTGGAGATGATTCATGAATGTAATTTTCTCTTTGAACGAGTTATTAATATACTAGAAGAAACACTTTTCAATGTTTGTTGTATATCAAATATTCTCTTCAAGCCTTTTTTTGAAGAATTTTATATTATTTACTAATATGAAAATTTTGGTTCAAATTCTATGTTAATTCATGTGATAGTACTTTATGTGAATTAGACAACACCATTCAATTTTTAACTTTTCAATTTGTTTTTTACATAAACTCAACATGTCACTAGATCAAATGTGATTCAATAATCAATCTTAAAACATCTTCTAGACTTCCTCTGTGAATAAATGTTAGGCACTTACAATAAGGTTTGAAGTGAATTTTCTCTATTATTTGTTATTATAATTGATATAAATTTAATTGTTCTACTCTGTTGCATTCTAATTAATATTATATTTTCTTATGTAGAGTTTAAAGTGGTGTGAACTTTGTACTAATGCAATATCTTATACCCAACAAAGACAAAATAGTGACATTTTCAGAGTGCAGGCTTTCACAGTTTGTCATCATTGTGAATGATTTTTTTGGATTAAGTTGTCAGTGAGTTTTTCAACCAACATTTCAAGTGGGAACTCCATGCATGATCGTCGGGGGAACAATGTAAAATTCATTATGGTTTGAAAAGCTTTCACATAGCTTAATCCCGAAAATCAATATCCAAGTATTAACATTTAATGTCAATACTACATAAGTTAATAATAGTCAGAACACAATATTAATATGTTGTTAAATAACTTTATATCATGTAAGAAATTTCTTACACAAATTATTAATAATTCACTAGTCAAATATTGATGACTTTTGTTTTTATACGTAAATATAAATATGAATGATAATCAAAGTATATCATTAAATACATTTATAGGTAAAATTTCTCACATAAATATGTTATTCATAAAATCAACATTCATCCACTTAGTTTTTAATACACCACCACCAACAACAATAATAATAATAAATTATGTCTCTATTCTAATTCATAATTTATTTTAGTCATTACTAAGATAAAACCCATTTTACTCTAAGTCATAAAATATTTTCTCTTGTCCACTATCAAGTGCTACCAACTTCCAAAAATAAAACATCATACTAAAAAAAAATTAGACTTAGTATGGTAACTCAACCTAGACACATTAGTTAACATAATTTCAATTAAATGAAATTCCAAGATAATAATAGCAACACACATTGATTATTAATGTCATTAAATAACTTTAATAATAATATGCAAAAAAATATTCTACAATCTATTTTTAGTGATATAATCATTGATCTTAACTTATATTAGAAAATATAAATAATATGAATATAAATAAATTATATTTCTATTCTAACGTATAATTGATTTTGATCGTTAAAATAATCAACTTAGCATAGTAACACTTAATATATAATAGTTTTTCTTGTCACTTGTAAAATGTTGCCAACCTTGTAATATATTACAACATGATACTCAACACATACAATATTACTTGTTATGTTGAGAATTAAAATTGTTATAGTAACAAACAGAATTGTATTATGTCATTAAATGGTTTTTAAATGGGTCATTCTAAAATTGTGCCAACATTTTACTAGTATAGGAACTCAACACCAACAATGTACTAGTTACCATATCAAATTATAATTCAATTGCTTAATCATAGTAACATATACAATATTAATGTCATTACATAAACTTAATCAACTTACCATTTAATTCAAACTATAGATAAGATTAATCGAAATTATGTAAGGAATCAAAGTCTAAGAATTTCATTATTTTGAAAGAATCAAAGTCTAAGACTTTCTTCATTTTGATTTGTTGTTGAGGATTAGAAATGTGTAATCTAGGTGTTAACACAGTCCCTCTCCCCTCATGTTGTAAAGGGTGCTAGCTCAATGGAAGAGCACCTGCATTACAAGCAGGACGATGTTGGTTCGATTCCTCTGTGCCCTAACATAAATTAATAGATGATATAAAATATTAATGATAATATAAATATTGTAATATATCTATATTTTCAATATAAATATGTTTTTTCAATTAAACACATTGTTCAAATATGTCATAAATAAATAATGAACATTTGCAATAATTAGTTCAGTTGGTTTTCCCCCTTCCTCTTGTATATGAAAAAAAGCAAATTGTACTGCACTAATTATATTCTAGTTCATAATTGATTTTGATTGTTAAAATAATTAATATTAATAAATAAGGGAGGATTTACTAACATCAATATCATTAAATAAATTTATAGGTAAGAAATTTCTCACATCAATCTATTATTCATAAAGTAAACATTCATCAACTTAGTTTTTAATACACTACCACTACCAACAACAACAATAATAAATTATGTTGCTATTTTAATTCATAATTTATTTTTATCATTACAAGGGTAAAACTTAGACTTTAAAGTCATAAAATATTTTTTTGTTTTGATTATAAGTGGTGCCAACTTCCAAAATAAACAACATACTCAACAAAGACAAAAATAATTACTATGACAATGTTTATAATTGTTGTAGTAACAAATACAATGTTGGTATTATGTCATAAAATAATTTAATCAACTTAACATTTAATACAAACTATAAATAATATTAATAGAAATTATGTAAGGATTCAAAGGCTATGACTGTCCTCATTTTGAAAGAAGTCAATCTAGCGGAAGTTCTAAATTCTAGATCTAACCCATCTGGTTCTAATTGAGATGTAATATTTTCTTTTGAATGGTTGAATACTAAAGTTTTAATTGAAATATAAAAAAAAAAATATTAATTGAGAAAATCGCTCATTGGATTAATTCTTCCAAATTTAGTGGAATAGTTCTTTGAGTTTATTTTCTAGATTTAATAAAATATGTATTTAGAGATTTACAAAAAAACTCAATCTGGATGAAATCCTCATAATAGAATATTTCCAAATTTAATGAAATATGTGTTATAAGTAAAGCACATATTTCCTCTTCCAAGCTAGTTAGAGCTGGATTGAAGGGCTTGCTATTGTAATATTGCATTAATCATCAATTGTTGAAATAAAGAGAAGATTTGGAGGCTAAATTGTCACAGTACTTTTCATGTGTGTATCATAATTATCATGTTGCTTTTGAAGTGAACTGCTATTTTTTTCAATTTTTGCATTAAACTATTGTCTTCCTCAATGATTATTGGAATCATAGGAATACATCATTGTAAGTAAGCTTACTTACTCCTATTTTTCTATATATGTTTGAATGAGCTAATATTTGCATGGTAAATATGATTATTTTCATGCTATATCATCTACTTCTCATATGTATCTTCATATTTAATGGTTTTGTTTACAGGATTTGTTGTTTAGCTTACAGTTTTGTTGTGATTGGAAGAGTCATGGTTCAGGTTTGATTCCACTGGTTTTCCAACAAATATTGCAAATATTGTGCCCCTCGGTGCTTCACTAACAAGTTTCTTTTGCAGATCTACTTCAGCAACAAGCACTTCTCTTTTCCTCTTCCTCCTTCAAAATCTTAAATTTTATTCAAATTGGTTACTATTAAAGAATCTTATTGCTTAGATCTGTCTCATTAACAAAATCACATATAGATCTAGTTAGTAAGATCCTTTCTTAAGTTTAGATCTCAGTTCCTTTTTGCATATAAAGTTATATTTGAAGAGATCTAGCTTAAATTACCCTCTTTTTTGCAAGCATTATAAAGGAAATTTGTAGCTTGCTAATAAGGTAGATTCTCTTGCTGTTATTTAAAGTTTCATATTCTGCAATGAAAGTACATATATCATTGGCTGCCCAAATAGAAAGCCAAGATCCCAAGGAAAGTTTGCTTTCCTTGGTTCCTTATTGAAAAACTACATTAGCCATTTTTTGACAAGTTTTACTTAGATTTTTTTTATAATATGTGTGGTGACCCAAAACACTTTCAAAGTGTTTTTGGGCACATTTGATTTTAATTTCTCACTGTTTGTTAGCAGTTTTAATAGAAAATAGAAAGAGACTCTTCCCATTTTCCGACTCTTGGGCGAACCAGAGCTTCCCGGAGGCTTCCCCCACCACTATGAATTTATTTCAGCTTGTTACAAGCTTTTTGTAAGCCTTTGGATCCTCTATAAAAAGGTCCAAAGTTCATAATTCAGTTTTTTTATATTGTAACCAATTGGGAGTCAAATCCCGACAAACTCCATCCAGGTACTAGGACTGAACGCCATACTTTTGGCCCTCAACAAGATAGCTGGTCTTGCATCACTCCACCAAGCCTTGCGTCCATTGATGTTCTATGCAGTGGAGTGTATGAGACCAATAGTGTATGACTGGAGTAGTGCACTATTGAGTAACATGAAGCAGTAGCTCAGTGACTGGAAGATGGGTAGGGTGATAACTTCGGTTTCGGTAGCATACCGAGCATGTTCTTCTTTGAGCGTGTACCAGGGCTAAGCCCTAGAGTGGAGATTCCTCCACATGCAGTTTAGGATCTGACCCATTGACGTTCGGAAAATGTTATGCGCAGACTAGGTGGAGGTAGGGTGGCTAACCCCTATCCAGTGGACTTCTTTCCATAGTGGCGGTGGCAGATTATTTCCATCGATGACTATCCCTATGCGGGAATAGATTTTCAGGGACATCCAGACATGCCTCTACCACGAGGAGTGGAATATGGCGACATAGGTAACGAATCCCAAACCCTCTTTTTAAGTTTTTTGAATTATAATTTTTTTATGTTTTTTGATATATTGACTCAAAAGACATGTTTTGGTGTGACGACACATAGTGACAATTTGTCATGTGTATACAGATGTTAGACCACGACGTCCTGACGGTTTCCCTCGTCATAGATGGAGGGGAAGAGGAGATGACATCATGGGTGTGGATGCAGAGCGGACGCTCCAAAGCATCCACACAAAGTTTGTATGCTTGACACACAGGGTACCCATGGTGCAAGTCAAGGACTTGCCTGAGGCCATGCAGCATCAGGTGGTTGGTGTACCACAACCATGGGTTCAGTTATTCCAATGACTAGCTAGAGCCGTGGTGTGCTACCATGATCAGAACCCCCCTCCTCCTCCACAAGCTTAGAGACCTGATAGTGCTTCATTTTTGTACTACTGTGTATTATATTTTGGTAGCTCGAAATCCCCATTTTTGTATTATGACACTTATGTATTATGACGCCACATTTTGGATGTTTAATGAAAAACTTTTATGATGATTGATTTTATTTATTTACATGTGTGTAAAAATGTATGTTTGTGATATACTTATGGTCTATGAAACAAATGCCAATCTAACACATAGTTAGCATATGAGTCAGCAACTTGATTAAAAATTCTTAAAACATGTATGTATGTTATGTTCTCAAATTGTCGTTCTAACAATATCACACATAAGAATCTTCATAATAATGTCAAATCCCTAGCATGATACACGCCATTAAGCTGTGAAACTACTAACTGCGAATCAAGACGTACCTCAATAGAGAGAACACCATGTGAAATGGCATCTTGCAATAACTCGATAATGGAACTATACTCAGCAACATTGTTCAAAGAAGGCCGTAAACATAAGCCTCCTGAAGAAAATACCTAACCCATAGGAGTATAAATCACCCAAGCAACAAAAGCTAATTTTTGAGTGTGGCGGCTAGCACCATCAACGAATCCTATGTAAGCAGAAGACTCCATTGACATCTACCATAAGAAACACAAGCTAATAAAAAACCCGATCACCATAAGAAAACCTAACTATGCAAAAAACTATACAATAATATACAATAATCAGCCCTGGCTGAAGATCATGCATAGGATTTTTTAAGATAGAGCCCATTTCTAGGCTCCACCAAGGTTGTCCCTTCATAATCCACAAGCTCATAGGCGCCCTTCTCTAAAACACGTTTGACTACGTAAGGACCATGCCACATGGGATTAAACTTCCCTTCCCCCAAGGGTTCTTTAGCTTGATCCCAAAAAGGACCAAATCACCTTCACTAAACCTCCTCGGATGGATTGACTTATCATATTTGACCTTAATGCGAGGCTTATTTACTTCTAGAGCCACTAAGGCATCCCGACGCTACTCATGAAGCTGCTCTAAGTGGACCAAGTGTTCCTCCAATGCGGAAGTGTTCGGCAAAAGCTCTATAGCTGTTAGAATAATCAACCCATAGTTAGCTACCTTAGACATTAATTAATCCATTTTTTGTCTTATTTGCCTAGTTTCCATATTCCACCTTATGCAAGTTGTCCTCCACACATCCAAAGTGGTCAAAATTGCTAAATTTGAGTCATGGAGCACTTGGGAAACCACTTGGAATCAAATCTGATTTATTCCTGGCCTTCCTAGCACATGTCTTCTTTTTCTGCTTTATTGGCTACTTTTTCTAAGTTTTAAGGCAATTGGGAAAGTTTGACTAGGTGAAGTTAACTTGTTTTTTGTCCTCATCATCCTCCACTATTTTCTCCTAATAAAAGAATGTATTAGTTGTCCTTCCATAATCTATTAGCTTGCCTAGTTGATTTTTCCAATTCGTGAGCTCCTAGATAGATTTGGAAACTGCTTTATGCACCTATGGGGGATTTGCTTAGATTTAGTAAGCCCGCTTTTGACCAAATTCGAATGGAATCCTTATGCATTTAAATATATCATGTAATTATTTATTATGGTAGCCTATGACTTCACAGGGTTGGCTATTGTACACTTATTCAATACAGATTAGTGTTCTGCTCCATATTCAGTCTCCTTTGTGTGTAATTTGCATGTGTAATTGGCAATTTTTGTGAGTGTAATTGTTCTAACACCTGGGTTCAATTTCCACATGGTATCAGAGCCTTTATAGATCGATTTCTCTCCTTCAATTTGTTATTATAGGTTCGACATCATTGACTAGGAGCATTCTGCTGACTGAAGGGACAATTTCTGAGCTATGGATCAATCTTAGAAGATCATCTTGACTCCATTTAACTTCTTTGAATGGAAAATAGAGATGGAGATATTGTTGAGAGAGAAAGGCCTCTACAGAGTGACTATGGCAATAGAAGCAGAGCCCAATGAAGCTGCAGAGAAAATTAAATGGCACAACAATAGGGATGAGGCCTATGGTCTCCTATGTCTGAGCATATCCAGAGACCTCCTTTTCCATATTGATGGATTAAAATCACCAAATGAAGTATGGGAGAATCTTGTTGAGATTTTTGGTAAGATATATGATATGAGGGGACATCAAATCGAAAATGAATTGATCTCCTTGAGTCCCAATAGTTTTGAATCCCTGCAACTCTACTTTTCCAAGTTCAAAGCCCTTGTTTTGCAGCTAAAACAGTGTGGAATCAAAAAGGAGGAGGAGCAACTGGTTTTGGCCATACTCTCAAAGCTTGGCCCTAACCATTTAGTGTTTGTCTCGACCTTCCATGCCACAAATTTGACAGCTTGAGCCTGGAAAATGCCTAGCCTTGTAGATTTCATGGAATCTCTCACACAAGAACAAGATAAATTGGTGATGATGGGAAGCATCAAACCTTACAAAGACCAAGCTCTGGTTACTGGATATTCGAGGGTGGATTCAAAAGGAAAGAAGAAAGCTAAGAAGCCACCTGAGCAAAAGAGAGACAAGAACAAGTCTCTAGAGGAGCCCCAAAGCTCCAAGAAGAACCCCCAGAAGAAGAAGAACAAAGGAGAAATGAGAAAGTGTGCATACTGCAGTAAGGGAAATCATCCTAAAAGCTCCTGCATGAAGAAGAAAATTGACATGCTGACTCAACTCCTAGAGAAGAATGGCATCTCCCTTCCAGATAGCTCAAAGAAGAGGGAAGGAGGTTTAAATTCAGAAGACAGAGAGAGAGTTCATGCATTGGTTGCTGGCACATCAAGCTCACCTAGTTGCATCATTGATTCTTGAGCTTCAAGACATATGGTTTAGACCAAGGATTCATTCGCCTCACTTGACATGTCGAAAGGTCCACCAATTGTATTGGGAGATGACTCTCTCACTGAAAGTTTGGGCAAAGGGAGGACTGATCTTGACCATGGTAAGTTCAGCAATGTATTGTATGTTCCAGGTCTTACCTCTAACCTCTTATCAGTGTATCAGATGACACACACAGGGTCCCCAAAGAAGGTCATATTATCCCCTGATGAAGTTGAGATCACAGAGATCTCAAGTGGTAAAGTCATTGCAAAAGGAGTTACAAATCACACTTCGAAGGTATACATGTTCTCACACTTCCTACCCTACTCAGACCCCTTTGCTCTTCTGATTCATGCTAATGAGGCAAGCAAGCTTTGACATGAAATATTTGGCCACCTCAATTACAAGTATATTTTTAATCTTAGTGAAAAAGAAATGGGCATAGGGTTACCAAAGATTAAGTTTTCCAAAGGAGTCTGTCATGGTTGCATCTTAGGAAAACACCCAGAGCATAAATTTGAGAAAGCTAGAAATGAGAGAACCTATACACCTCTTGAGTTGATCCACAGTGATGTTGCTGGCCAATTTCCTCATATGTCAATGAGTCAGACCAAATATGCATTGGCATTCATAGATGAATTTTCCAGGTATTGCTGGGTTTACTTCCTGAAACACAGGTCTGAAGTTTTTGGCCTCTTCAAAGTCTTTAAGGCTTTGGTTGAAAACCAGTCTGGAAGGAAACTCAAGGTCCTCAGATCTGACAATGGTGGTGATTATGTCAAGTCTGAGTTCATTCAATATTGTGAAAATGCAGGTATTCAGATGCAACATTCTATCCCTTACACACCACAACAAAATGGTGTTGCTGAGAGGAAGAACAAATCACTAAAAGAGATGGCAACCTGCAAGATGGAGGCTAAGACTTTGCCACCAAAGTTTTGGGACGAAGCTATAAACTATGTAGCCTATATCCAGAATAGGGTGCCTCATAAACAGCTTGATGGTATGACTCCTTTCGAAGCATGGAGTGGGCACAAACCAGATGTGACCCATTTCAGGATTTTTGGCTCAAGGGCTTGGACTAGAATTCCAACAGAAAAGAGGAAGGCTTTGCAGCCCCAAAGCCAAGAGTGTCTATTTTTTGGGTACTCTGAAGATTCAAACAGGTACAAGCTGATCAATTTGAGCACAAACAAATCCTTCATTGAAAGGAGTGTTCAGTTCCAAGAAGAGCCTTTAGCAGCAGTGGAAGTTGGAGAATCCTCTTCACCACCGGAATCATTAAATGTAAGTGAAGAGATAGTTGAACTTGATGATTCTGATATGTCTGATAATGATGATTTAATTTCATATCCTGACAGTCATACAAGACCAAAATGGGCAGCAAAGACCATTCATGCAGCTGGAGAACTAGCTGGAAATCCTAATGATCCTAGGAGGACTAGATCTCAGTTTGAGAGTGCTCTGTGTGTGAAAGACCCTTTGCTTGCAGAGAAATGTTATATGATGGTTGAATCAGGCCCATAGACATATGAATATGTAGCACATGATCCAATATGGTAAACAGCCATGAAAGAAGAGTTCAACTCACTCCAGAAGAACAACACTTGGGAGCTGGTTGATCTTCCCCCCAGAGGAAGCTAGTTCAGTGTAAGTGGGTTTACAAAACCAAATTTTCTGCTGATGGTTCACCTTTGAAATATAAGGAAATATTAGTAGCCAAGGGCTACTCACAGGTACATGGCATAGACTACAATGAGACCTTTGAACCAGTGGCAAAGATGGACTCCATCAGGCTAGCTTTAGCCATTACAGCTTCGAAGCAGTGGGAGGTACATCACATGGATGTGAAGTGTGCTTTCCTGAATGGAGATATTACTGAAGAGATTTACATGCAGTAGCCTCAAGGATTTTCTACTAATCCATCTCTTATGTGCAAGCTAAGGAAATCATTGTATGGGCTTAAGCAAGCCCCCAAGGCTTGGTATGCCAAGATTGATAGCTTTCTGCTATCACTGAATTTTGTTCGATGCAAGTCAGATCCAAATTTGTATTTGAAGCTGATTCAGGGTTCATTAATGATTATTGTCTTGTATGTTGATGACCTTCTCATTACAGGAAGCTCAAAGGATGAAATTTCCTCCTTGAAGGATGCAATGAACCATGCATTCTCAATGACTGATTTGGGATTATTGAGCCAATTCTTGGGGCTCGAGATTGCTCAAACCAAACATGGAATCAAAGTACATCAGTCCAAGTATGCCTTGTATTTTCTGAACAAATTCAACATGAAGGACTGCAAGCCCAGCAAGACTCCTTTCCTTTCAGGAGTAAAGCTTGAAGAAGCAGATTCTTCACCTATGGTAAATAATACATTGTATAGGCAACTAATTGGGTGTTTGATGTATCTTACACATACTCGACCTGATCTTTCTTATGTAGTAAGTGTGACTTCAAGATACATGGATCAGCCTCATGATATCCATTGGAGAGCAGCCAAAAGGATCCTTAAGTTTGTTCAGAGAACAAGGATTCATGGGATCTTCTACAAAGCTAAATCTGATCTTGATTTGATTGGGTTTACTGACAGTGATTGGGCAGGTGACAACACAGATCGAAAGTCAACATCAGGATATGTGTTCATGCTTGCTGAAGGACCAATCAGCTGGTCAAGCAAGAAATAGAGTGCCATTGCACTCTCATCTACAGAATCAGAGTACAGAGGAATTGTAAATGCAGCAACTCAATGTTTATGGTTGCAGGGGTTACTTGGTGAGTGTGGCTTAGAATCAGAATACTCAACTACTATCTATTGTGATAATCAGAGTACCATTCAAATCTGCAATGATCCAGTTCAGAGACAGAGAACCAAACACATTGAGATCCATATGCACTACATCAGATAGCTTGTGCATGATGACACTATTCACCTACTCTTTTGTTCATCTTCAGAACAAGTATCATATATCTTCACCAAAGTTTTTTGTGAGAAGACATTCAGCAGTCTCAAATCACTGCTAGGGATTGTTGATCATGCTGTGAAGCATGAGTGATGACAAGATTTCCAAAAAAATTTACAGTCCATGTTTAAGGGAGGATTTTCCCACTGGGTTTTTGCCTCTTTCCTTGGTTAAATGGACATGCAGTATGTAAAGGGTGACTAAGCCTTATTGCTAGGCCCTATAATTTTCTTATATTTTACTCATAATTTAGGCTTAAGGAGGGGTGTTAGAATAATCAACCCATAGTTAGCTACCTTAGACATTAATTAATCCATTTTTTGTCTTATTTTCCTAGTTTCCATATTCCACCTTATGCAAGTTGTCCTTCACACATCCAAAGTGGTCAAACTTGCTAAATTTGAGTCATGGAGTGATTGGGAAACCACTTGGAATCAAATATTATTTATCCCTGGCCTTCCTAGTGCATGTCTACTTTTTCTACTTTATTGCCTGCTTTTTCTAAGTTTTAAGGCAATTGGGAAAGTTTGACTAGGTGAAGTTAACTTGTTTTTTGACCTCATCATCCTCCACTCTTTTCTCCTACGAAAATAATGTATGAGTTGTCCTTCCATCATCTATTAGCTTGCCTAATTTATTTTGCCAATTCGTGAGCTCCTAGACAGATTTGGAAACTGCTTTATGCACCTATGGGGGATTTGCTTAGATTTAGTAAGCCTGTTTTTGACCAAATTCGAATGGCATCCTTATGCATTCAAATATCTCATGTAATTATTTATTGTGGTAGCCTATGACTTCACAGGGTTGGCTATTGTACACTTATTCAATACAGATTAGTGTTCTGCTCCATATTCAGTCTCCTTTGTGTGTAATTTTCATGTGTAATTGGCAATTTTTGTGAGTGTAATTGTTTTAACACCTGGGTTCAATTTCCACAATAGCTAGCTTCAATGAAGGGATTTCACATTCAACTGGCAAGATAGACTCCACCCCATGTACGAGCTGATATGGAGAGAAACTGATGGTAGTCTTAACCACGTTCCTATAGGCCCACAAAGCAGGATATAACATGATATGCAAATTCATCTTGCTGTGTGTGATGGTTCATTGGAGAATGGACTTAAGTGATTTATTCACTGCTTCAACCTGTCCATTTTCCTGAGGGTAATAGGAAGAGGAGTGCTCTTGCTTATACCATAACTTCAAAGCCAACTCTTCCATCATTTTATTCTGAAAGTGCCTACCATGGTCAGTGACAAGCTCTTTTGGAATGTAAAATCGAGTAATAATTTGGTTGAACATGAAATGTGTGGCTATCTCATCGTCAGATAGATGGGCTGCGAAGAAGGGACAAGATATGCCATCCATCCAGCCCAAATTTATGGTCCTCCCTTCCCCCTCAGGTTTTCAAGCTGAACTTTGACAAAGCATCTAGGGGAAATCCTTGACCTGCAGCCTTTGGTGGTCTATGTCATGAACATGATGGAAGGATCTTGACTGCTTTTCTGGGAGAAATTGGTTTGGACACTAATAACTCAGCTAAATTAGAAGGAATGATTCGCGGCTTCAAAGTTTTGATCAGAGGTGGCTTCTTTCCTGTTATCATCGAGGGAGACTCGAACATTCTTATCCAGAAGGCCAAATGAATGGTGAATGGATAGGCCTACAAAAAGGTTTCCTCCAATTGGTTCCTTTCCAACAGGTTGGACCACCTCCGCACCCTCCTCCTCACTCACACGGTGGTTTCTATTTTCCATGTCAGATGGGAGGCCAACAAAGCAGCTGACTTACTGGAAAACACTGGCATGGAAGGTGATCCTCGCTTTCGATGCGAAAAACTAGAGGATTTTTGGGCAAACGAATGGGCCCAGCACTGCAAACAACTAGCCTCAAGGGACATGAACAGTGGGGCACAGGTGGCACATCTGAAAGGTGAAAGGGAAGATGGGGATAGGATGCACGAGCACACCCAAACTAGACCAACCTAAATGCTATATGGTTTAAATGATCAGTGCAAATGTTGACTGTCCTTCGCCATCATTATGGTTAATGCTGTCGAGAATGATAATATGGGAAAAATGAGGTGGGATCGTTGGCAGGATCGGGCTCGTAATTTCCATAGGAGGGGTGCTACAGATACAGGTACGAAGGTTCTTGCTTTCATTATCATCCTGATGAGAGAAAAGGACCGAGATGGGAAGGCTCCCATGTGCCCCCCCTCTTCTTATGCTGTGATGGCCCGACCACCCTTCATCCCTCGTCATTGCAAAGTTTTCAAGCTCCAAAACCATGCTCTTCCTCTAGTGTGCCCTTTGGTATCTGGTATTGACGGTGTGTTTCAGCTCTATACCTTGCTTCATTTCTGCATTCCTATCCTCTCTCTTATGGCCCCCAAGTAGTCGTTTAGAAGGGATTTGCGCTCTGGGGAAGCATCCGCTCACCCTGACCACAAGGGGAAGGGAATTTTGAGGCAGACTAGTCAAGAAACCAGGGCTCAACTTCAAGCCCAGGAGGAGGCAGAACATTTCAAAGAACATGTCCCGCTCAAAATTCGCCTGGAGGTCGAGAAGGTGGTTGAAGAGCTTGGGGCAAAGGTCAAGTGTATGCCAAAAGAATGCTTGCACGAGGAAGTAGCGGGCTGGGTCCTTGACCCTGGCACCACAGTAGGCAGAGCCTCTGCTAATGATCATATGCTGATGACTTATTAGGTGACCATGCATCTGGTGGGTCACTCCTTGGTGGTGAGAGAAGCTAAGGGTGAAGGGGATGCAGAACCAGTGTAGCTCTAGAAGGAACACAATAGTGAATGCCACACCATGCACTAGAAGATAGACATAATCGATGCCAAGTTGGGATGCCCTTTTCACCCAATTGATCAAAGAGCACTGGAGTGTGCCTGGCCATGGGCGAAGGATAGTCATAGTGGAACAATGCATGGGGGAGCACCGACATGAATTAAGAATGAAGCTAGCCCCTAGAATGCCTACGCGGCTATGAACCCAACTGTCTCGCCCCACTGGGGTATCTCCTCACCAGACCGGGTCTGATTTTTCCTCCTTTTGCCTGGGTTTTCTTTTTGCAGGAACCATTTTTAGTTTGATTTTGCTTATACATAATTAGTAGTGGCGGTTTTTTATGAACATACAGGTTATGGAAATTCTAGAACTCACTAGGATTTATAGCATCTCTATTCTAATGTGGGAAGGGAAATTATGTAATTCTGATAGGAAAAGATGTAATGGGGGTATATGGAAGGCATGGGAAGGATCTGTATATTTTTTTGGGAAAAAAGAACAGGTCAAGTACCGGATGGTGTTGCAGACACTCTGGCCTTTTGACTGTTTTGGATGATTATCTGCTATGTAAATTTGCCCCTGTAAAGTAATACAATGTTTTATTTAAAAAAAACATTAATATTTATGTTAATATTATGGAACATTAATTTTTCTTAGCACTATTGTTAATGCTAATATCAATGTTAATGCTAATTCTAATATTTGTTAATGTTAATGCTAACATTAACTTTAACATTAAGGTTAACATTAACCTAGACATTAGTAATAACAGTAATCTTTAATTATGCCATATAGGCACATAAATAATAACAATACATCATATTATGTCATATATGGATCTTGAAACATTAATAATAATGTAAAATTCATGTTTGAATATTATGTTAAATTAGGGAAGAGAGTAATAATTTATATGTTTTTTTAAATAATATTTTTATAAGGTCATTTAATGTTTGAGGAAAGATATGGTCTCTAGTTGGGTCAGGAGAGGGATCAAGAAAATCCAACTAATCTATAGTGACAATTTATTCTCCATGATTAAAGTACATCACACAAAATAAATTTGACACTACATCTTGCATGGCATAGACGTAATCACGCCCGAGGAGCATATTGAATTACAAGGGGTCTTCTATCATCATGAAGTCAACTAAGACGGTCTTCCCACCCAAAGTAATATGTGTGTGAGCAAGAATTCCCAATTCTATACTAGTTTTTCTATCAAATGCAAGTAACTGACTAGCTGCCAACATAAGGCTAGGAGATCCCATTCCTCACCAAGAATTAGAAGACAATATACTAACTAAGGCTTGTTCATCAAAAATACAATGAATAATGGTGTACTATCCAAATTTCACCTTTATCTTGAAAGGTGCATCAGAAAGAAGGTGCGTCTCAACTAGGCTATCCCAATCAAAGGAAGTAATTCTAGAGATTGGTGGGGGTTGATCTGAAGTGAGTTCATTTCCCCCTTGTTCAGTAAGTTTCGAACTGGTAGTGAAGAAAATGTAACTAGTATTCAATCGATTCAACCGCTTCGTGAAAGTCACTCTCTGAAGGGAGAGTAGGATTGACCAAATATGACATTGGTTCAATCACCAAAAGAAGAGTGGGGTGATCCAAATATTGGTAAGGTTCGGCAACTAGATCAACCAAAGGTTGAATAGGTTGTTGAGAAACTATAGGTTGTTCAGGAGCAGGATATTCTTGAGTCTTGTACCACACTCTTCGCACCTCTACAATAATAGAGCATTGGTGAGTAAGATGATCTCCCTCACATAGCTTACAAGGTAACTTAAGTTTTCCTTTCAAAGGACCAGTTTTCTCAATGGTCTCAACATGATTAGCAGTTCCTAGCTATTTTCTCTCAGCATGACCTATAGAGGCTGAGATTTCTCCCCCAGGATGACCACCAAAGGCTAGGTGATTGGTTCCAATCTAAGTAAGAGAGGATGGTTGTTGAAAAACTTTAGAATGTTAAAAAATGGGATGACCATGAAACCAAACTCTTCATACCTCTATGATGGCAGGGCATAGATTAGTAAGTCGGTCTCCCTCATAAAGCTTACAAGGAAACTTGGGCTTGTGTTTTGAATGGTTATTCTTTTCAACAGTGTCAACATGACTCACAGTGGCTGACTATAGTCCCTCATCTTGAACCACAGAGGCTGAGAGATTTCCCCAGCGTGACATGTAGAGGATGCGATACTAGGTCCAACTTGACCTATAGAGGTTGGACGAGCACCAACAGTATGACCTATAGAGGCTGGATGGTTAGCATTAACATGCTTCACAACAGTTGAATGTGTGCCCCCAGCATGAACTGCAAACGGTGGTTGGTTGGGTCCAACATCACCTACAAAGGTTGGATGGGGATGTTCAACTTCACCTAGAGAGGTTGAATGGGTTCCCTCAACATGAAATTCAAAGGATAAGTGACTAGATCCAACGTGACCTGGAAAGGTTGAAAGTATCCCACCAACATGATCAACAAAGGCTAGATGGTGAAGATCAAATTGACTTGTAGAGATTGAGTGCTTAGATCCAACATGACTTGATGAGGTGGATAGGTGCCCCCGGCATGAACTGCAGAGGGTGGGTGGTGAGTTTCAACTTGACCTGTAGAGGTTGAACATGATTCCCATTTCTTATGTGTCTTCTTCCTATTCTTCCTTATTTTACTCTTTTTAGATTGTTGATCACTAGTATCAGTACCTTCACCGCATGAGGTAGAAGGAGGAGGAGAAGAAACTGCAAGTGAAGAGAAAGCAATGTTTTGATTCCCTTGATATAAGGATATTACTTGAGAATCACCAAGAGCATTCAAGCTAGTTTTAGTGGAAAACAACCACACTAGTAGCACTAGGGTGAATCTAGGTAGATTCAAGGTGGCCTTTAAAGGAACACCAACATTCTTTGTGAGAGGAATAGTACAAGGAGTTCCTAGCATGGGGATCTCTTGGTTGTTGTTCAAAGGGGTGTTAGCCATAGTTTAAAACAATAATACAAAGTATGAGGTCGATAGGAAACCAATAGTACAAAGAACACACCACTAAAAAAATACCTAAGTATCAAGCCATGCAAACAAATATTCCTTCCAAAGGAACATCTCGGATGATGAGGGCCAAAAACTAACCAGTGAAGGAAGGAGAGTACTTACTTGGCATCTCATGAAGAGGCCTCTGGGTGCAAGCTCTAGAATCACCCAACCACCCTCCCATATTGTCTACCAATGTTACCTTCCAAGTCTACCCTAGGTGTACTCGAAATATCATTCCAATGTCACGCGTGTAAGATCCTAGCAGACAAGATATTAAGGCTACCAAAATCATGGATAAAGTTCGGCAGAACAGTTGTCAATCCAATTGATGCACATAAGTAGGGTAGAAAATCCTGAAAACCAAAAATTACCAGGCACCACACCGGGCCGGGAAGAGGTATTGAAGGAGTCCCCAAACATGAAGAAACTCTACTGTATGCTTTATTGGGAAGTGGAGGGGTATCTCCAACAGGTCAGTATCGAACAACCTCATTCTTGAATCCTATGTGAGTGGATATTTTCGGTGTCTTTCCCATTGAAGTTGGATTTCCTAATATATAGGCCACTATTTTTGAGTTTAATGTTTTAGGAATTTAAGATATATCTAACCCAAAACACTAGCCTAGACTAGTGTGTGTCATCCTTAGAAACAAACAGTTACTAATAAATTTTAAATATTAAGTGTTTATTTTAAAGGGTTGTTAATTACTCAAAGGGAGTGGCAGAGGTGAAACCAATGGTGTTTTGAATCAAATTTGAATCAAAATGACTAAGAAAAGTGAAATTAAATGAAAAAGGCAAAAACTATTCTACTTCTTTTTCAAATAGAAACTTGAAAGCCACAAAAGAATAATTTATTTTTTATTTTTTCAAGAGTAAATATATGTAATGAAAAGACAAAACCTTAATCAACATGCATATTAAAACATGTATATGTTATTTTTCTTTTATAAATGAAAAATAAAAACTACTTAAAAACTAAAGTATGCAGATGACAAGAACAAAGAAAAAGGAACTCTGCTATACAACCACCAAACAAACTCTAGAATAACCTAAAGTCAATATAAACCCTACTTGGAAATAAGGATTGCATAAGAGACAAATCAACTACTTTGGAAAGGTGAAGTTAACCAACATAAGAAGAAGGAAACAAAGATCAATAATCTTCTAAGTTTAGACAAAGATCACTAACAAAGGCTAACCATAAACATAAGACAAATAAAACTAAGCAAAGGGGGTATGGTGGGCTGAACAAAGAGAAAAATATAATGCTACAAAAAGACTCACAACGTAGATAAAGAACAACCAAAAGGGATGATAATAACTCCCTGGTGTCATGCACCTGCAGAGGACCCCAAAAGACCTACAAAACAACACTCAAACAATAGAAAATACCACAAAATGAGGAAAACACATTATTTTAGAGGGATACGCGACTTTCCCTACTGAAAGATCGTGTATCATACGCAGGTCGATAGTATAGCAGGTCACATGTATAAACCATACACATTACTGTGAAGTCTGCAAGTCATGTATTGATGGGAAAAAGGCCCAAAAAATCTAAGAAATTCCTTTGGAAGAGAGGAGAGGTGTACTATCAGGCTGAGAGGGCATTCTTAAGAGGAAAGAAGTACGTGAAACCTCACAAAATACTAGAAGAAATACATAGAAACCCCAAACAGACAAGGCTCTCCCCAGCAGAGTCACTATTTATGTTGTAGAGGAATGTTTCATATGGCTAGGGTTTAAGATGCAATATACGTATTGGGGTTTAAAGGTGGATGCATATAGTTCTACAAGTAAATATAAACAAGGTCATAGATTGGAATGGTTCATACCTTGACAAGCGAAGGTTGATCTAAGAAGCCATTCAATCCTCCTCTTTCTTCTCTTGCTTCAAGAGACCTGCAAAATGAAATATACCTTCCTCAAACCAATATAACCACATATAAATCAATGATAATAAAAGAAACATGAAATAATAATTTGATTAACATCATCATATGATCATAAACGGAGATTCAATCACACATTGAACAATGATTTAGGAAGAAGAAGGAAATCACATCTTTATTAATCATGAAACTAAGTACAAATATACCTTCTCTTCAAGTTGGGCACCTCAGAAAATCTTGATCTAGTTATGCTGCTTCTATTCTCCAAGGAATTTAGCCTCCAATCTGTACAACACAAGGACATATCTTCTAGGAAAAAAATGGTGTGAAAGAGAGTCCCAATTCCTCTAGCATGACAATGCAAAGATTCCAGTCCCCTCTCATGGACCTTCTCCCTCTCTTATATAGTGTTCTAAAGAGTTAGTGGTGAGGATAGGATCAGTTACAACCGAAGGAGTCAGATGCTTAACCACCCAAACTACCCGAATTTTGAGAAACATCTTTTTTTGACATCTACAGGAAAAGAAAGTGAGTTTCACTGAGAACAGTCACATACATACACGAGTTTGAATGCCAATAGTCGTGTATTGAAAAGGATATGTGAGTTATAGTGACAATAGTTGCATACATAAAGGTATACTCAGGTATCATATAAAACAAGTCGCGTACAACATGTGGGTTTCCTTAGGGAAAATTGTGTATACATCAAACAATCTCATTTTTAGCGTACTTTTGGGCATTTTTCAGACTTTGGTAACTGATGGAAAGTTTTAGCTGGCTCAAATACCTTTCCAACAACATAGAGAAGAGGTCAAACAGAGTTTCAAATTTTCAGAAATGGGTCCTCCAATATAGGTGTTTTTTGAGTGACTTTCATGAAGTTTCAACATGCGACGAAATCATGGGAAAGTGGTCGCAGGAGGAGATGTGTCATTTTGGGTTATAACAAGTACAGACATTTGCTAATTGAAAAATAGGTAACGATGGTCCTCCTACAATATGTTGGTTCTATGGTAATTGGTTACTATGTGATCCTCTAGATGATCTTCCAGGGGGTGGACCCCCAGGGGGTGTACCTCCTTATGGTGAACCTCTAGGTGGTGGGAACCTAGGTGGTTGACCTCCAAATGGTGGACCTCCACACGGTGGACCTATAGGTTGTGGGCCTACATATGGTGAAATTATATATGGTATAGTATCTTTCCCAACTAGCAGCACACTAGCGGTCACCATGGTGTAGGGACATTCATCCAATTAGGTTTCCCCCATGCGGTATTCATATTCCCAAGGCAAGGGAACCTAGGATAAACATTTCTTGAGGTGATTTTTGGTAATTTTCATTTACCATTCATGTATAATTATAATGTCGTTGAGCTTGAATAGACATGGGTTGTACCCATGGTGGTCCTGGCATGGGAGACAGGATAACCAGATTTATAGATGTGGAAAGTCCACTAACTACATGCTTCCCTAGAGAAATACTTTGGCTGATATTTGAAGCGGTTCTCCCGGTTGTCCAAATAACATTGGTTGGGGATTAGCCCCGAGTCATGGAATTTATGGGAGAACTATAAATATGAGGGATATTTTTAATTGATAGGGAAGGGATGGAAGGTTGGCCTAGATCGTAAGAAGCCATAATTTTAACCGGTGTTCCTAAAAAAACAACAACATGAGATCGAACCGAATCATGTTATTCGGGAGTGGCTACTTATGAATGCATTGGTGAGGGATATAAGCCATGTCTTCTTATTCTTTGCCCCATCATATGCATATCTGACATACTATCATGGATGGGTCTAAAAAATCATCATGTGAAAGTAACCTTGTGTCTCAAGGGGGCGTTACGTAAGTCAAGCGGTAGTGCCATACTAGGAAATTGTTTTTCATAAGGAAGTCTCCTAAAATGGAGTCACTAGACCGAATTCTGATGCTACAAGGTCATCTAATGGCTGGGAAAATACCCAATCTCATGCACCAGAATTTCCTTCTGTAGGGAAGTGAAAGGTTTAGTCATATGAAGAAGGAAATTTAACAACTACCAGAGTAGGGGTAGACGGATTTTCAAAATAAACATATTCTTCCTGGGATCCAATTCCCAGAAGAAGCTTATATTCCTCGACAAGAATCATATCATCACCTACAAATTGTCTTCCTCGACCACCCCCTACTGGGACTCCATGTGCTCCTCCTTACCTTGGTGGAATCCTTGTCCTCACTCTGATATAGAAACTGATGTGAGGTAAGAGATAGAAATCCTAAATTGATCCTAATTACAAAAATTCACTTGATTAAAATCGTCTTCTGCAAGATTACTCCAACAATTTAGATTTCTAGAAATCCGTCTTTCCGCACCTTAATCTTTCCACAACCCAGTATTTTTGCAACTCAGTCTTTCCACAATTCATTATTTCCGCAACTCAGTATTTCTGCATTTGCAGATTGCAGTTCTGATTTTCGACATCTCCTCGAGCTGCTTCCGCAATTCATCTCCTGCAACTTCGCTTCCACAATTAATTTTTTCGCAGCTTTAACAAACTCATATCTTTGCTTTGCAGAAACCATTCTTGACCATTGATATCTTGCTGCTCCTTCCTTATCTATTGATATGAAATCAAGTGCACATCTTCTCCTTAATTTTGTGGATCTATTATCTTTCATACACTTTTCTACAGCATTATTTATCCACGGTTGTAGATCTCTCTAGGTCGCAGGTTTTTAACTCGGCTTATTACAATCGAATTGATCAGTGAAATGATAAATTTCCTTCCTATATAATTCGCATGAACACATCTCCATATTCATGAATTATCTAATAATTTCTATCAATACTAAAGATTCATAAAGGAAAAGAATTTAAACATGTTCCTGGTCATTGAAAGAAAGACAAAAAATTTACAAATACTCACGTAGATATTATTTCTATGTTCTTCATTTCATTATCCATTAACCATTTCCACATACACTTTCGTTCTCACACTCTATCTATCTCTATCTATGTCATGCATTTTGATGAGTTACATTTAAAAAAAAATCCATTAAACCTGACAGATCTGAGATAGCATGATCTAAACTCCTAAGAATGTAAATCTACAACTAACGTATCCTCGAGAAACCTCTTGCAATATTCGAGGACATCGACGGAAAATTGTCATTATTATAATGAAACAAATCCTATCTATAAATCAAATTTCATGTAATCGACAACTAACCCTATCCTTCTATAATTGATTACATGGAAGAAAAAAAATAACATTTCTTTCTCAAACAAAAAATAGAGGACTTTGACTGGATGGTCCTGCATCATAATCTACTATAGGACTAAGAGAAGTTATTGCTTAGACCTATCTCAATAACTATAGGATATTTTTCTTTAGTGTAATGATTTGATACGGTTTCTAATGTCATTAGCCATGAATCTACTAAGTTTATATCTAATAGAATCACCTTGAGGTGAATAAATTCAAACATAAAATATCTAAAAGGTGTTGGAGAATAAAATTTACTAGTGGTAGGAATTGAAGAAAATGACTTCGAATGTGAAATATCCAAAAATTATTGGCATATACAAATCTAGTAATAGTAGAAGTTTATTGTGAATTCATAGAGAAATAGAATAAAGATAGTATGACCACAAAACGTGGCTAAGGGAGATGCATGTTTGTGCTAATGGAATCAACTCGAGAAGAATATTGATAGAAATAAGATACAAAGTTAATTTGTGCTTGAATGCAAGTTATGGCATAGCTAGAGTTAGAACTAATCTCAAAACCATTACTAACTTTCAATAAGCCATAATTAGATAGTTGTGACCTATGTTAAAATACTAAAAAAAACTAAGGGAAACAAAATGGTGGATATGTGCCTCTATACATTAGTGAAGGAGTGGAGAAAGAAAAAAATCACAAGAAAGTAGAAAGAAAACTCTAGAGAATCATAGCTAGGGTGACAAAAACTTTCCCAAATAGGTTGGATTAAGTTCCTATTAATAAAGAGAACAGAATGAAATCAACTTAACACACCTTGCATATGGTAGTAATTACATCTCCAAGGTAGAAACCCTATATTTGGAGGCATAGAAATATTGATGGTTATGGTTTTGGATTAATGATCCTAAACATCACTCCATTCATTTTGTAATCCCTTACATGGTTTTATGGATAGTAATCTTTGTGTGCACAGAGGTTAACAAGTGTGGATATGATCGATCGAGAGAGACATACATATATAAACTAAGTGTGAATCTAATTTATAAAGTAGAGGGGTATTTGGAAAATAGAGGTAAATAGGATAATGATACAAAAGTAAAGAGAATTTACTCATAACAATGTAATAAATAGCTTCCTAATAAGAAAATCTAAGTGGGGATGTGAAAATAGAGTTATATAGGATAATGATTTAAAAACAAAAAGTTAAAATAAGTAAAAGGACAAATTACAATAAGACATTAAAAAATTATAAAAAGTAGAAAAATAAATAAAAATGAATTTATAAGTAAAATGATAACAATGTACAAAATGTCAAATATGGGTCTCCATGGATTACAAAATCATGGAAGTGTCGACATGTGACGAAATCATTGAAGTATCGTCATGGAACTGTCGACATGCGACGAAATCATGGGAAAGTGGTCACCAGAGGAGATGTGTCATTTTGGGCTATAACAAGTAGGGACATATGCTGATTGACAAATAGGTAACAATGGTCCTCCTACAATAGGTTGGTTTTGTGGTAGTTGGGTCCTAGGTGATCATCTAGATGATCCTCTAGGTGGTAGACCCCCAGGGGGTGTACCTCCTTATTGTGAACCTCAATATGATGGACCTACAAGTGGTGGGAACCTAGGTGGTTGAACTCTAGATGGTGGACGTCCACATAGTGGACCTCTAGGTTGTGGGCATACATATGGTGAACTTATACATGGTCTAGCAACTGTCCGAGCTAGCGGTTGCCAAGGTGTAGGGACATTCATCCAATTAGGTTTCCCCCATGTGGTATTCATATTCCCAAGGCAAGGGAACCCAGGATAAACGTTTTTTCAGGTGATTGGTTGGTAATTTTCATTTACCATTCATGTATAATTATAAACCCATTGATCTTGACTAGACATGGGTTGTACCCATGATGGTGGTCCTGGCATGGGAAGAAGGCTAACCACATATCTAGGTGTGGAAATTCCACTAACTACATGCTTTCCTAGAGCAACACTTTGTTTACTATTTAAAGCAGTTCTCTCAGTTTCCCAAACAACCTTGGTTGGGGATTATCCCGAGTCATGGAATTTACGAGAGAAGTAGAAATAGGAGGGATATTTTTAACTGATAGGGAAGGGATGGAAGGTTGACCTTAATCATAAGAATCCATAATTTGAACCGATGTTCCTAAAAAACAACATGAGACCAAACCAGATCTTGTTATTTAGTATTGGCTACATCTGAATGCATAGATGAGGTATATAATCCATGTATTCTTATTCTATGCCCCATCGTATGCATATCTGACATAGTATCATGGATGGGTCTAAAAAAAATCATCATGTGAAAGTAACCGTGTGTCTCATTGGGGAATTACGTAAGCCAAACTAGTAGTGTCGTACTAGGAAATTGTTTTTCATAAGGAAGTCTCCTAAAATGGAGTAGATGGACTGAATTCCGATGCTACGAGGTCATCTAATGGCTGAGAAGATACCAATCTCGTGCACCGAAATTTGCTTCTATAGGGAAGTGAAAGGTTTAGTCATGTGAAGAAGGAAATTTAACCACTACTAGAGTAGGGGTAAATGGATTTTCAAAAGAAACATATTCTTCCTGGGATTCAGTAACCAGAAGAAGCATATTTGAAGAAGCTTATATTCCTCTACAAGAAGCATGTCATCACCAACAATGTGTCTTCCTCGACCACCCCCTACTGGGACTCCATGTGCTCATCCTCTCCTTGGTGGAATCCTTGTCCTCGCTCTGATATAGAAACTGATGTGAGGTAAGAGATAGAAATCCTAAACTTGTCCTAATTAGAAAAAATCATTGATAAAAATCTTCTTCTGCAAGCTTATTCCAACAATTTAGATTTCTAGAAACCCATCTTTCTGCACCTCAATTTTTCCGCAACTCAGTCTTTTTGCAACTTAGTCTTTCTGCAATTGTAGATTGCAGTTTTGATTTTCGACATCTCCTCGAACTGCTTCCCCAATTCATTTCCCACAACTTTGCTTCCACAATTAAATTTTTTGTAGCTTTAACAAACTCGTATCTTTTCCTTTTAGAAACTATTCTTGATCGTTGATCTCTTGCAGGTCCTTCCCTGTCTATTGATCTGAGATCAAGTGCACATCTTCACCTTAATTTTGTGGATCTATTATCTTTCATACACTTTTCTCCTGCATTATTCATCGATGGTTGTAGATATGTCTAAGTCGCAGGTTTTTTAACTCGGCTTATTACAGTCAAATTGATATGTGAAACGACCAATTTCCTTCCAGTAGAGTTCACATGAACACATATCCATATTCATGAATTGTCTAATAATTTCTATCAATACTAAAGATTCATAAAGGCCAAGAATTTAAACATGGTCATGGTCATTGAAACAAAGACAAAGAATTTACAAATACTGACGTAGAGATTATTTCTATGTTCTTCATTTCATTATCCATTAAGCATTTCCACATACACTTTCGCTCTCACACTTTATCTATCTCTATCTATGTCATACATTTTGATGAGTTACATTTAAAAAGAAATCCATTAAACCTCACAGATCTAAGACAACATAATCTAAACTCCTAAGAATGTAAATCTATAACTAACCTATCCTTGAGCAACCTCTTCCAATATTCGAGGACATCAGCTGAAAATTGTCATTTTTACAATCAAACAAATCCTATCTATAAAACAAATTTCATGTAATCGACAACTAAACCTATCCTTCTAGAATTGATTACATGGAAGAAAAAAAATAACATTTCTTGCTCAAACAAAAAATAAAGGACTTTGACTTGATGCTTCTGCATCATGATCTAGTATAGGACTAGGTGAAGTTATTGCTTAGACCTATCTCAATTACTATAGAATATATTTCTTTAGTGTAATGATTTGATGTGGTTTTTAATGTGATTATCCTTGATTCTACTAAGATGATATCTAATAGAATCACCTTGAGGTGAATAAATTCCAACATAAAATCTTTAAAAGGTGTTGGAGAATAAAATTTACTAGTGGTAGGAGTTGAGGAAAATGATGTCGAATGTGAAATGTCCAAAAATTATAGGCACATACAAATCCAGTAAGAGTAGAACTTGAGTGTGCATTCATAGAGAAATAGAATAAAAATAGTATGACCACAAAACATGGCTAAGGGATATGCATGTTTAATCAACTCGAGAAGAATATTGATAGAAATAAGATACAAAGTTAATTTGTGCTTGAATTCAAGTTATGTTATAGCTAGAGTTAGAATTAATCTCAAAACCATTACTAACTCTCAATAGGCCATAATTAGATAGTTGTGACCTATGTAAAAATACTGAAAAAAACTAAGGTCCAAACAAAATGGCGGATATGTGCTTCTATACATTAATGAAGGAGTGGAGAAAGAAAAAAATCACAAGAAACTAGACACAAAACTCTAGAGAATCATAGCTAGGGTGACAAAAAATTTCCCAAATAGGTTGTATTAAGTTCCTATTAATAAAGAGAACTGAATGAAATCAACTTAACACACCTTGCATATAGTAGTGATTACATCTCCTAGGTATAAACCCTATATTTGGAGGCATAGAAATATTGATGGTTGTGGTTTTGGATTAATGATCCTAAACATCACGCCATTTACTTTGTAATCCCTTACATGGTTTTATGGACAATAATCTTTGTGTGCACAGAGGTTAACAAGTGTGGATATGATCTATAGAGAGAGACATCCATATTCTTGGTTGATAATTTGGAAGAGTGGAAAGGTATATCTAAAGTTTTTGGATCAATAACTACTAGTATACATAAAACGAAAGACATGCACTAAATATTCCAACAAGAAAATTTGGGTTTCTAGATCTTGATGGTGGATCTATAGGATAATGATACAAAAGTAAAGAGGGGGAGGAGATGGATCACACCTGGAGTGAATAGAAAGCTGTAATATGTTAAATTAGATATGTAGAAGACTAAAGGAATGTGAGAAAGGGAGTGATCAGGTAGAAAGTAATATGGTTGACTTAAAGAGACCAAAGATACAAATCAAAGAAAAGATGTAGAGATTATCAAGATAAAACAATTGTGTAAATTATATATTAGATATTTAAATCAAAGAAAAGATGTAGAAAGTATCAAGATAAAACAATTGTGTAAATTAGATATTTAATTAATCCCAGATGGAATGAGTTAATTCTTTTCTATTCCTCTGCTTCTGTCTCCGCTTGTCTCTCTGTTGTTTGGAAACAAGCATTTCTTTCTTCCACGCTTTTTTCGACTCTTTCTTCAACTCTTTCTTGTCTTCGTTTGTTGTCGGGGCAGGAAGCTCGGGCTTCGGCTCGGGGTAGGAAGCTCGAGCTTCGGCTCGGGCGAACTTATAAAACCTTCTTCCCATTTAGATTTTACAGAACTATATTCAATAACACTAACGCTCGGATCAGATCAAATTCGGAAACGGATCACGTCGAATCCTGTCGGAAATGATATCTAACTTTTCTTTTTATTTTCAGTGAGTAAAGCCAAACCTACTCCAATCAATCAATCCGTGAAACGTAATGGTAAGTTGATGAACGAAAAAGATGGATTAATAGTCTTCCGTCCATGCATCGCTTTAACCATTTTGGGAAGTCGGCTTGGGAAATCAGTTTTAAGAATTATATGAAGTGTTTTGGTTTTAGGGGAGTACGAGAGTGTCGCCTTTGGTGTTTGGTGGGATATTTTTACAGTGTAAGGGAAATAAGGAAATATTTTGGTCCTTAAAATAAGGAAATATTTTGGTTCTAAAAATATCTAAGGAAATAAGGACCAAAATAACCCAGTACTGTTGAAATAGAGGATTTTAAGGACCAAAATAACCTTTGGAAAAATGATAAGATTGTCATTTTGAATGTTGACCACTAACGAGGGAAGAGGTAGATTCTTCTAACGAGGAGTTATAAAGATCCTTGAAAAAGCTGATACAGGATACTTGTTGAAAAGCGAGAAGATCGATAGGTTGAAAAGTAGATTGCATTTTTTTGGATCCGCTACTATAACGGTCAAGTACGGACGGAATATCTCTATAAGTATGTTTCTCTCAATTTCACATGCTTCTGCTTTGTCATTTGCAGAGCTCGTCTGGAAGCGCTTTCTTATGTCTGTTCGTTGTCTATTCGTTGTCTCTGTGTATTTGTTTTCTGTCTTTGTGTATTTTTTTTTATGTCTGTCTCTGTATCGTGTTGTGTTGTGTTTTCTTGTCTGTATTTGTCTGTGGGTTGTAGCTTATGATAAAGGAGTCTGTAGGAGTATGATAAAGGAGTCTGTGTTTATTTCAATTTGAATTTGATTCAAGAGAAGCAAAAAGGATTTCGATTCTAGAGATGCAGAGAGGATTTCGATTCGGGCGTCCACAGAGCCATTACAGGTATACATTTTTAACAAATGGTTTCCCATATTTATTGTAGGCTTTCTCCACAAATCTTAATCATGAGAAAACACAAGATCCGTAATCATGAATCGTTTCCCTATTTGTGCAGGTTCGAAACACAAGATCTGTTGGCCTTAAATCTATAGAAAAACCCCAAGAGAACAACAGGTATGTCTGTTTTTCTCTTGTTTTTTCAATTAAGAGAATATTGTTCCATTAAAATGCTGCCAGATCTTTGGTTGCATTGCCAGATCTTTGGTTGCATTGGCGTTCCTGTAGCTCGCTAGGTTAGCTCGCTTTGGATCTGTTCTTATCTTTTCATAGGATCTTGTAGCCGTGTTTGTCAAATTAAGTGACCCAATAACTCCGATTGAATTGGGGTGGGATCTCCTGATGGGCTGCCTAATTATCCCACCCAGCCACTTATTGTTTGGGAATGATATGTTCTTAGCTTGTGGATCTGCTAATTGTGTTTGCCATATTAAATGACCCAATAACTAGGATTGGATTTGAAACCCATCTTTGCTTTCTTTGGCGTTCCTTTGGATATGTTCATCAATTGGTCTCCTCCAGTATTATCTAGTGGGCAGTATGCGGGCCTAACGGTAGGTTTTCACCTTAGCTTAGTATAAAGTGTAGTACGGGTGACCTCCTCCGGAATCACACAATCTATTGTTCAAACTGCGATTCCAACCTGCTATACTCTGAGATCGATTCAAAAACCTACTATACTCTGATATCACTAGAAAAACCACTAGGGAGTGGAGCGTTTTAACTAGTTGGCATGTTCTTTTTTACTGTGTTTCACTTTAATCTAATGGTGATCAAACGTGATTTAACCACTATTGGGGATGTTCTATTTTACTGTGTTTCACTTGAAAGTTGAATCTAATTGGGAGTGCTTTAATCATTGGAATGAAATTTAAAACCATTGGGATGTTCTTTAACAGTTCCATGAACAAAATATGCTGAACATGATTTTCACCTTTGTTGGCGTTGTCTAAAGAGTACATCCCGTGACCTCCTCCAGAATCACAGAATCACTCTATTTTTCATGGAAAAGTTTCACAGATAATTACATCTGGGATACTTTCTCTGCTGATTAATTTTTTGACAGAAGACACCATGCATTTTCTGTTTTTTCCATTCTTTCAAACTCCCTTTGCAAAGTCTCCGAATCCAAAACCATGTCGTCGTCGATTCTGGTTCAGCTCGGTGGATCAGATGGATCATTGCGCCCTGTGAAATAATGAAGAGGGGGTAAGGGTTTTGCGTGGCGAATGGTTAAAGTGACTCTTAAATTATGATCGATCCAACCACCCTTAGATACCAATGTTTTCATACTTGACAGCCCTGCAAATCCTCATACCTCGTACCCTTAGCATGTTGTAATTTTCCAATCACTTGCACACTCAACCAATTGGAGGTGAAGCTGCATCGACGCACAGTTTTCCATACCATGCGCTGGCAGGAGAACTAGTGAGCGACTAGTGTTCTTTATTGTAATTTTTTTTAATGTGAAAGAGGTAAAAGGGATAAGATTTATCTTGGGTATTACTTCACCTAAATACAAGGATAATTGTATTGTTGTTTTGATATCCTTGTGATGCACTGGAAGTGAAAAAATGGCAAATAACTGGTTGAGATTGCCATCATTAATGCCTTCTGTGTATAAGCAAGATCAGATCAATACCCAAGAGATACTTGCTAGAGTTGATCAAACTGAGAAGGGGTGGGACCATGCTTTTGTTCCTTTCTTTTGTCCAACCATTTTTAAAGCATTCATATGAAAAAAATTAGCTGATAGACAAAAGAGTCCCTCATACTTTATGGAGGTATTTCCTTAGTGTTAAATCCCAGAAAAATTAGTTCAGAATTGTAGGTTTTTTTAAGTGTTATGGAGGTATTTCCATATTGTTAAATCACAGAAAAATTAGTTCAGAATTGTAGTCTTTTTTAAGCATTATGGAGGTATTTACCTAGTGTTAAATCCCAAGAAAAATAGTTAAATCCTAGCAAAATTAGTTCAAAACAAAATTAGTTCAGAACTGTATTTTTTTCTTCAGTGAAACTGGTTTAAATCGGCTATGCTTGAAACATCCCTTCAAAGACAAAGAATCTAATTTAGAATGACGGTTAAATTTGTTTAATCGATATAGTAATCCATGCTGTTGCAAATACTATTTTACTCATACTGTTAGAGAAAATTATAATGAAAATTGATTTTATTCATGGTGTGAGAAAAAATTGGTTCTTGAATTCGGAACTATAGCTTTTTATAGGGGTGAAACAAGCTTAAATGGCCATAATATATCTCTTCAAATATAGAGAATTGGTAAGGAAAAAAAGTTTAACCTGTGCTTGAATATGTCCTTTTAGGCTCTTTTTTATACTATCATGAGAAAAATAAATAAAAAAGACCTATTTTTCATGCTCTTACAATAGTAGCCTATGCTGTTGCTGATTTTATTTAGGAGGGAAAAAAATAAGAGAATATTGTTTAATTATAACTTCAGGTCAATTCAATTGTAACTGTAAGTGAGTTTAAATGTTAGTAACTTTGGGATATTATTATTTTGTTTTTAGGCATGTTTTAAGCATATTTTTTTTTATTAAGACAATATTATTCAATTGCTTACTTAAGGTAGGAGCATTCAAGGATTCAAGAGGAAAGATGATTAAAGTTAAAACCATTTTATAAGAGCCTCATAGAATTCGGAAATTTTCTGTAATACTATTTTATGTATGTGATTTTGTTTTTTATATGATAATTTTTCAAAGAGCTCAACATTTCCTTTGTGATTTATGTATATATTTTAATATTTCTTTTAAGAGAATATTGTTCAATGGTAACTTTGGTCAATTCAATTGTAATTATTAACCAGCTTAGATCCAGTTTTACCGGGCGGGGTAAAGCTGGATCTAAGCTCGTATTTTATAATTTAGGGTTGGAATTGAATATTTTTATTTCATATGCAGTTATCACCAATAACCATGGATAACTTAACTTCTAACCTACAACTAATAGAATTAACTTAACTCATATTCTATTCTAAATCACAGATTACTTAGTTAATCTTTTTTTAGTAAAACAAATATGATTCATGTAATTTTTACTAAATTCTATTTATAATAAATTTATTTTAACATATTTACATTATTTTTAATAGATATATTAGAAATAAATCGATTCACAAATTCAGTATGTTGACTTATTCTATGCTCCAAATTACCATTTACCATTCGTGTAATACTTCATGGATTGCCACTCAAATTTCCATTTTAGATACAAAATAAGTGTATGAGGTTTTAATGGCTTAAACCCTAGTCAAGTTTGAACTCTGTGGAATGGAAGTTTTTATGTTTTAGTTGTTGAAATTATTCCTTAAATCAATTTCGAAAATATATTTGTCTCATTTTACAATCTATAAAAAACATCTATAAAAAACATATTTGTTATCCTATTCCAACTATTAAAATATAATATTTATGTTATTCTTATACACTAAGAGATTAATCGTCCTAAAAGTGATTGAAAGATACAATATCAGAATGCTGGAATATGAATCTGTTCACTTTCTTGTTCCAATTCAAGCTTAATACCTCTCTTATAATATGCTCCAGTTTTCTAGTTTCTCAATTTCAAGCTTAATGTTTTTTCTAGTTTTCTAGCTATTTTGATAATGTCTCAGATCTGGGCAATACTTAAGGCTGGAAAAATATTTTCTTGTTTTTATTAATATGCGATCTGCAGTTAGATATAGCAAAGATAAGTTTACGATATGTAACGAAAAAGAACCTGCAATTCTGATAAGGAAATATATTTATGAACTTAGTATGTGGCGATTTTAAATATATACATAAAACAATATGCTATTTTATCAACATTTTTAAGGAAAATATCTTCAAGAGTTATAAGTATTTTGAAAATGAGAAAACAAATTAAACAATTATAAAAATTCTTAAAGCAGGAATTAATTCAATAATATCACAGCCAGAAGTAATTCATTAATATCTGATTCAGAATATTACTCTCATATCTTGTGAGGATACATAAGAGTATATACTATTTCTGATATTTATGGTGAACTTCGACAATATTTCATTCTTTTTCGTTCTCAAAGCCAGAGAAATTAAACGCTATGCTAGAAATCGTACCATTTCCGATTTGTCCATCGCAGCTCTTGCATCCACCCCAAATTAGTGCTTGGATCCTTCTTTAATATCTGTTTGAAAATCAGATTGATCAGGACATTAAGTCTTATAGAAAATAAAAATGATCAGGAAATTTTCTTGCAGAAAATCGGATTGTTCAGGAAATTTTATTTTCCTAGGAAAACTGCTAACAAAAAATGTTTAAACCAACAAAGATAAAAGAAACAAATATATCAAAACACCATATAATAACGTAAATACGCCACATAAATGCTAGGCCTATCAGAAAGTTGTGTCTCTTCCTCACGCAGATACACAACACTACATGCAAACCCATACTCCAAGCCGAGACAGAAAACAAAATGATTTAAGATGAAGACGAATGCTTGGAGAGAGAACTAATGAATTTGTGTTTCTGTTTTCTGTATTAATACTCGATTAATCTTCGACCATCTGATCATTCCCAACGGCTATACGATCATTCAAATTCATTTCATCACGGCTCAAAGATCAAGATTACAGTTACAGTTACGATCCAGCTGGATCTAAGCGGGTAAAGCCGGATCTAAGTTGGAGTCATTTTGTTGTTGAAATTTTGATATAGAAATCTAGATTTGAAATCGCCTTCTACGTTTAATATATTGGTTAATAGAATGGAACGCTAGTCTGCGAAAGACCGCATTTCTTCTGCCAAGGAAGCAATGGAGGCACTTTGCTGTGTATAGATATTAAGCCTAGTTTAATCTTTAAGCCGACATTGTGGTAGCTTCAAATATATATATTTATTATGAGAACTTATTATTCTTAATACACATAATTATTTTTTGGGGATGGGATTAAACCCATCCAAATGCTCTAAAAGGTGAGGGACCTCATCATCTTTAGAGTAGTCTCTTGTAGTGTTGTGTAGTATGTATTTTCAATTATCCATTTTTCACTTCCATAGTTTTCCACATAGATTAATTTTATAATTTTTCAACACATAAATTAATTTTATGGGCCGACACTCAGTAGCATTTTCCACATAAACTAAATTTTAAATTTCTCCAACACATAAATTAATAAATTTTATTGCACATATTCTAAATTCTAAATTCACATCTTTAATTTATATTTTATATACTTTTTCACTTTTTAATTTTTAATTTTTATCTTTCTATATTTTTACTTTTCTATTTAATTTTATTTTTCAATGTTCACTTTTCATTTTTTAATTTATGATAAAAAATTGTATTAAATAAATGAATTTATTTAGATAGTGTGTATATTGTTATATTGTTTCTGTTTATATTTTAATATATGTATATTTACTTCTTTATCTATTATGTTTTGTTTTGTTTTATTTGAGTGTATTATTTGAGTAAATGTATGTAATGTCCCCCTTGAAGTGCCTCTAAATATTTTTGAAATTCTGAATGTAATTGTGCTCTAGTGAGGAGCTCAAGGCCAAGGCCCCACTAGCAGAACCTTATATGTTAGATGATGTGATCTACTAAACTATAGACCTCAGAGACGCGAGGCCGAGACACAACTTAAAGAGGCGACTGAGTCCACTAGAGAAGATAAAACAATGAATGGGAAGGAGAGTGAACGTCTTCTTTGAATGACATAAGATTTTTATTGTCATCCTAGGTCGAGGTACACCTAGGTGGACTAACTTATATACTGGGTATTTAGAGTTAATGACCCTGCCTACCTTGATACATGTTTCGTAGAAACTTATTCCCCACCCGGCACCAAAAAACCTAAAAGGATAAAATCAAGATAAAAGGAATTGCACTCGGATCAGTATCCTAATGGAGCTAATGGTTAAAGGAATTTTTAGGCCATAATCTCCTTAAAACAACAAGAGCCTAAGTACTCTAGTGCTTATTTACACCTCAGCTTAACCAAGGGGTTGGAAGGAAAATGTGTATGTATATATTATGTATAAAGGTACCATACATATATATATACTAAGCAAAACCACGTGTAGTATAATATATATATAAATGGCATTATATATATAATAGCTCACAATTATTCCCAACACATGTATATTATATATGAAGGAATTATATATAATATATGAACACCTACATGCATAAATTATATAAAGAATGATTACTTATAACGGTGGACAATTATTTTATGGACCACACATGATAAAAGGAATCGCTTGTGTAAAATACATAAAAGAACATTAGTTATGATGAAGAGAACTATGTTATCTTTCACGTTATAGCAAATCGCCTATGGTAATAGGGGCTGCTGGTATATTACATTCATATATAGCCGAGAATCATTTTCATACATGTATGATATGAAATAGTGGGGCACGTGAAGGAACTTCATGGATATCCAATAGGGGAGCATCTTAAGGAGAGATTTTGTGGGAAAGAAAATAGGTATAGATTTATCATACTTTGACCGTTTGAGTGGTGGACGAAGTTTTTGGAAAAAGAAAACCGTCACCCCATTGACAACCATTAATTGGGGAGGTATAATTACTTCCTTGGAATGACTTTAGCCGGGAAGGGGCGTTGATTAGGGAGTTTTATTTTTCCCTGATTAAAAGGCACTCATTTTGGAGGCGTTACAGGAGGTTTTATTTTCCCTGAATTAAAGACACTCAGTGTGGAGGCGTTACAGGAGGTTTTATTCTTCCTTGAATTAAAAACACTCATTATGGAGGCGTTACGAAAAGGGCTAGCGCTAATCATGGGAGTGTTACGTTTTTTTTTCCTGAATATATTTTTGTTGTGGAGGGAAGCTTAGGGGGGGAAGCTTTTCCATCGACTTGGCATGAAGGTTGGAAAAGGGGACGTTTCATGGTGGAAGGGTTTTGGACTCACACAGCCCGGACACAAGATACACTACGCCCTCTGCAGGTGAACTGTCATGGTCGCTTCCATGGAAAGGGTAGTGGAACACTACTCAAGTCGGAATGGGCATACATACGCCTGCGATTGGGGATTTGGAGGTATGCTATCAATGCCGGAAGAATTCTTTTTATTATTTTAAGCAAAATGTATGGGTAGTTGAGCACCTGCGTTTTCAGTAGTCTCGTAATTGTTTTGCCCTAATAGTGATCGGTTTCACTTGAATATTTTTTTTATCAAATTCTGCAAAATGTTAAAGCTTCTTGGATAGTAGGTTCTATTGTAGAAATCGTATAGCCATTCCTCTGATTGAAGGAGCTTAGCATATAACCAGGTGGCAAATGAAATCCATTGCCAGTGTTTTCGCTGGAGGGTTTGTAGTCTGGCGATAGGACAAGCCTGTTCCTCAGTCTGTTAGGCGTGAGGGCACCTTTACCACTCAGCACATACCAGATAAAAATAGAATGTTTAATTACAAGAGAGTTTTGAACACAACGCCCATAACCAGTCCGGTACAAACTCAAGCTTGTTTATGTTGTCCTTATACAACAGCGTTTTTGCATACTTCTGCAACGTGTTGGAACTACACAAATTGATGGACAATTTAAAGACACCACGACCGAAGGATTTTATATCAGACTCGTGGTTCCTCTGATTTTCTTCAGCGCAGCCTTTCTAGGTCGCTGGCACCGCCTTAGACGCAAGCGAATCTGTGAGTACATTCGATAAGCAATGGTAGCTATTCTTCTGTTCAAGGACACCTCCTCCATTTTAACCCTGTACAGGTAGCGGCCGAGCGTTTTAGCAAAGATGTGGCTTCTGCGTGAGCTCAGATCGTCGGCCAGTTTAAAGATTGACGCAATGAAGCAGAACGTTTCCCCAAACGAGCTAGCGCCTGATCTATTTTTCCTTTTGGTTTAGCTGATCATCCTTTCAGCCTCTTTGGGTTTGAGGAACACCCTTTCCATCAGTCTACACTAAATTTTAGACAATTTGGTTCATAAATTTTTTATATTTCTGAAACAGAAAAGCACCTACTATCATCTCTGTCTCAGAAAAGACAATTTTTTTGGCGCAAAAAAAAAGCGTTGCTTATGTTTCTATTTATTCAACCGTTTCAAATACATTGTGAGAATTTAAGCATAATATTTTGTTTGTTTGTTTTACCTCTATATTTTTTTCTTTATACACTTTGTAAATACACAATACTGTTTTAATTCTTAACCAATGTACTATACTGTCAAAGAATGCTGTACTAAAAACTTAAAGGCGAATCTTTAAAATATGTTACAGGCATCAACCTTTTATCATATGCCTGACTACTGAAGGTGTTTCTATGCTGTTGCAGTTTCTCACTGGACAAAATATGTTACAGGCATCAACCTTTTATCATATGCCTCACTACTGAAGGTGTTTCTGTGCTGTTGCAGTTTCTCACTGGACAATGGAAACCATAGAAAAAGAACTGATTTTTGGCCTTGTCAATCCAGCCATCAAGCACAGAAAGAATGAAAATAATTGCCCCACAATGAAATAAATGTTAGTGAATTTGCACCATAGAACGAGTTTTTTAAGACCGGTACTCGAATTCCTTCCCTACAAAGTCCTGTTTTTGGAAGGATTCTAGTGCTATATTATTTCCCTAAAAACCTGTGCTATATTATTTCCTTGAAAACCTTACACACTGGGCATCATGAAACAACAAAAACAAGGCAATTGTGACATTTTAACCAAAGAATCAGAAAGTAATTGATCATTCACATTTGTGAGAATAAAAGTTAACTTGCATCAAATATTAACAGCTGGTTCTGAAAGCTCATAAAGATGGTGAAAACTTCCAAAGAAATAATAACCTTGCCCAGAACAGATTATTTACATGACCAGAGTTAAAACTAACAAAATGAAAACCAGACGAGAGCCCTTAAGAAAAAGAGAACCAATGAGAGAGAGCGTGAGGGGAGGGGTGTGGAAATTTTTTATCTACTAAGGGATTGAATACCAAACTAATCGATGTTCTCGCTGAGCAATGAACACTGAAAAGGGGTGCATAATAAGAAACACAAAATTTCCATAAAAAGGAGTGCATAATAAGAAACACAAAATTTCCAAAAATTAAAAAAAAATTACCTAGTAAGACTTAAACTAGACAATGTGAAACATTTCAGCATACCTGAGTGCTATTTGAAATTGGAAGTTAGATTGCACCAGCCCTTGCAACTCTATCCCTATTGGCCTAAGCAATTGATGGTAACCAAGATCTTATTGATGTAAGTACAAGCAACTCCCCTGCACACGGAGAACAATAGAAGAGCCTCTCCTCCTTTAAGCAGTGGCTTCTCCAAGTATCACAAAGTGTTTCTCTCCTAGCTCCACATCCTCACTGTTCTCACAGCAGCGATTTCTCTCCCACGCTGCTATAAAGTCGAGCGCATGAATAATTTAAGCCACTAAAGTCTGAAATTGAACTGTGAAAGGAAAAAACTGACATATACAGAGATACAGAACTTTGAGTAGACTTAGGACCGACAGTGGGCGGGAGTAGGCTTCCTTCCAGAATACTCCATCAGGAAATTAATTCAGCATTTAATTTATTTGACTTACCATCCACCAAGTCACCAGCTGGCACAAGAAACGGTCAGCAACCGACCAGGTTCTAAGAAAAACCACAAAACGTTGTGCTAAAACCGTTGTCCGAAACGGATCATTTCGTAAGAAACGGTTTCTGCATTGTAGAAACGGAAACGACCGTAAGAAACCGCGGTTTTCATCTTGTTTTCATTTCTACCTCGTTTTTCTGGAGAAACGCATAGTCCCGTCACGTTTCTGGTAACATAGGATTTAACCATTATTGGGGATGTTCTATTTTACTGTGTTTCACTTGAAAGTTGAATCTAATTGGGAGCGCTTTAATCATTGGAATGTTATTTAAAACCATTGGGATGTTCTTTAACAGTTCCATGAACAAAATATGCTGAACATGATTTTCCCCTCTGTTGGCGTTGTCTAAAGAGTACATACCGTGACCTCCTCCAGAATCACAGAATCACTCTATTTTTCATGGAAACGTTTCACAGATAATTACATCTCGGATACTTTCTCTGCTGATTAATTTTTTGACAGAAGACACCATGCATTTTCTGTTCTTTCCATTCTTTCAAGCTCCCTTTGCAAAGTCTCTGAATCCGAAACCATGTCACCGTCAATTCTGGTTCAGCTCGGTGGATCAGATGGATCATTGCACCCTGCGAAATAATGAAGAGGGGGTAAGGGTTTTGCGTGGCGAATGGTTAAAGTGACTCTTAAATTATGATAGATCCAACCACCCTTAGATACCAATGTTTTCATACTTGACAGCCCTGCAAATCCTCGTACCTCGTACCCTTAGCATGTTGTATTTTCCAATCACTTGCACACTCAACCAATTGGAGGTGAAGCTGCATCGACGCACAGTTTTCCATACCATGCGCTGGCAGGAGAACTAGTCAGCAACTAGTGTTCTTTATTGTAATTTTTTTTAATGTGAAAGAGGCAAAAGGGATAAGATTTATGTTGGGTTTTACTTCACCTAAATACAAGGAGAATTGTATTGTTGTTTTGATATCCTTGTGATGCAGTGGAAGTGAAAAAATGGTAAATAACTGGTTGAGACTGCCATCATTAATGCCTTCTATGTATAAGCCAGATCAGATCAATACCCAAGAGATACTTGCTAGTGTTGATCAAACTGAGAAGGGGTGGGACCATGCTTTTGTTCCTTTATTTTGTCCAACCATTCTTTAAGAATTCATATGAAAAAAATTAGCGGATAGAAAAAAGAGTCCCTCATACTTTATGGAGGTATTTCCGTAGTGTTAAATCCCAGGAAAATTAGTTCAGAATTGTACATTTTTCTTTAAGTGTTATGGAGGTATTTCCATATTGTTAAATCACAGAAAAATTAGTTCAGAATTGTAGTCTTTTTTAAGCGTTATGGAGGTATTTACCTAGTGTTAAACCCCAAGAAAAATAGTTAAATCATAGCAAAATTAGTTCAGAACTGTATTTTTTTCTTCAGTGAAACGGGTTTAAATCGGCTATGCTTGAAACATTCCTTCAAAGACAGAGAATCTAATTTAGAATGACTGTTAAATTTGTTTTGTTTAATCGATATAGTAATCCATGCTGTTGCAAATACTATTTTACTCATACTGTTAGAGAAAATTATAATGAAAATTGATTTTATTCATGGTGTGAGAAAAAATTGGTTCTTGAGTTTGGAACTGTAGCTTTTTATAGGGGTGAAACAAGCTTAAATGGCCATAATATATTTCTTAAAATATAGAGAATTGGTAAGGAAAAAAATTTTAACCTGTGCTTGAATATGTCCTTTAAGGCTCTTTTTTATATTATCATGAGAAAAAAAAAATACTTATTTTCCATGCTGTTAGAATAGTAGCCCATGCTGTTGTGAAAACTGATTTTATTTAGGAGGGAAAAAAATAAGAGAATATTGTTTAATTATAACTTAGGGTCAATTCAATTGTAACTGTAAGTAGTTTAAATGTTAGTAACTTTGGGATATTATTATTTTGTTTTTAGGCATGTTTTAAGCATATTTTTCTTTTTTATTAAGACAATATTATTCAATTGCTTACTTAAGGTAGGAGCATTCAAGGCTTCAAGAGGAAAGATGATTGAAGTTAAAACCATTTTATAAGAGCCTCATAGAATTTGGAAATTTTCTGTAATACTATTTTATGTATGTGATTTTGTTTTTTATACGATAATTTTTCAAAGAGCTCAACATTTCCTTTGTGATTTATGTATATATTTTAATATTTCTTTCAAGAGAATATTGTTCAATTGTAATTTTGGTGAATTTAATTGTAATTATTAATAAGTTTAAATGTAAATCCCAGTATAGCAAATTTTTCTTTTTTATTAAAGCAATATTGTTCATTTATAACTTTGAGATTTAAAATGGACTTTCTAAACTTATGTCCAATTGCCCATTATATTAAGTTAGCCGAAGGAGGAGCATTCAAGGCTAAGAGGAAACAGGATTGAAGTTAAAACACAATTTGGAATTCCCTCTAGTAGTGTTATGATAAAAAAAAAATTAAGAGTTGAACATTTCCTTTGTAGTTTATGAATATCATTTTAATATTTAAAAAAATAATAATTTTGAAATGTTACATTTTTTAAAATTAGTTGAGCTATGATTTATAACATATAGATTATATTGCATTCCAACATTGTATTGGTGTATATTTTTTCAAGAATGTTAATTAATAAAAAGGAAAGATAATGATCATTGTTTTTTCATATTTTGTTATATTTAAATAAATGATTATTATAATTATTTTGTTTTGTTTTTTAGGTATCGAGCATATTTTAAGCAAGTGTTCACAAATGGATTTAGATGATTTATTATTTTTCATATGGATATATTTAATCTCAATCTATCATACAATATATATATTATATATGTATCTTTAGACAAGATTTGAGATGAGATGGGAGTTTTGTAAAGACATACTAAAGAACTTATTATTCTTAATACACATAATTATTTTTTGGGGATGGGATTAAACCCATCCAAATGTTCTAAAGGGTGAGGGGCCTCATCATCTTTAGAGTAGTCTCTTGTAGTGTTGTGTAGTATGTATTTTCAATTATCCATTTTTCACTTCCACAGTTTTCCACATAGATTAATTTTATAATTTTTCAACACATAAATTAATTTTATGGACCAACACTCAGTAGCATTTTCCACATAAACTAAATTCTAAATTCTCCAACACATAAATTAATAAATTTTATTGCACATATTCTAAATTCTAACTTCACATCTTTAATTTATATTTTATATATTTTTTCACTTTTTAATTTTTAATTTTTATATTTCGATATTTTTACTTTTCTATTTAATTTTATTTTTCAATGTTCACTTTTCATTTTTTAATTTATGATAAAAAATTATATTAAATAAATGAATTTATTTATATAGTGTGTATGTTGTTATATTGTTTCTATTTATATTTTAATATATTTATATTTACTTCTTTATCTATTATGTTATGTTTTTTTTTTTTATTTGAGTCTATTGTTTGAGTAAATGTATCTTAGATAGATGGTTTTGATGTAGTTCTTTCCATTATTTTGTATGTGAAATTGATTGTTTGTAAATGTAATGGGATGTTTGAATGTATTTTTTATGTTTGCTAGAGTGTATCTCTTTTCCTCAAATGATTGTACTTTATTTATGAAATTGTTTGTTGATCGGTCGGTGTGACTGAAATGATTCTTTGTTTGATTGTGAATGTAATTGGATATTTCATTTGTATTTGTATGTATCTAAGAAATTTCTTGTTGGTTGCTGAGTGTACTTCAAAAGGTTTATTAAAATGTAGGCGATTTTTATGTTTGATTTTGTATGTATCTAGGAAATTGTTTGCTGATTGATTAATGTACTTTAAATATTTGTTACAAGGTAGATTATTTTAATGTTTGTTCGTGTAGTTATTTTCATCATTTGATTGTGTTTGTATGTATTTAGGAAATTGTTTGTTGATTTGTTAGTCTACTTGAAATATTTGTTAGAATATTGGTGATTTGCATGAATTGTGTGTATCTAGAAAATTGTTTGTTGATTGGAGAGTGTACTTGAATGGTTGTTAAAATGTAGATTACTTTTATGTTTGTTAGATTCTTAAGATTTGCATCAATTGATTGTATTGTGTGTATCTAGGACATTGCTTGTTGATTGCTAAGTGTACTTGGAATGTTTATTAAAATGTAGATGTTTTTTATATTTTTTTTGTATGTATCTAGGAAATTGTTTCTTGATTGATTAATGTACTTTGAATGTTTGATAGAAGGTAGATGGTTTTTATATTGTTTAGTGTAGCTATTTGCATCAATTGATTGTATTTGTATGTATTTGATTGTATTTGTATGTATTTAGGAAGTTGTTTGTTGATTTGTAAGTCTACTTGAAATGTTTGTTAGAATGTACGTGATTTTTATGTTTGTTAGATTGTTGTGTTTTGCATGAACTGATTGTATTTTGTGTATCTAGGACATTGTTTGTTGATCGCTTAGTGTACTCGGAATGCTTATTAAAATGTAGGTGATTTTTATGTTTGTTTTTGTATGTATCAAGGAAATTGTTTGTTGATTTATTAATGTAGTTCATGTTTGTTAGATGATTTTTATGTTTGTTAGTGTAGTTATTTGCATCAATTGATTGTATTTGTATGTATTTAGGAAATTGTTTCTTGATTTGTGAGTGTGAATGTTTGTTATAATGTAGGTGATTTTTATGTTTATTAGATTGTTGTGATCTGCATGAATTGATTGTATTGTGTGTATCTATGTAATTGTTTGTTGATTGGAGTCTATTATATTGTTTGTTAGAATGTAGCTTATTTTTATGTTTGTATTGATGTGTATTGTGAAAGTGTTTATTAATTGGTAAATGTACTTGGAATGTTTGTTAGAATGTGGTTGATTTTTATGTTTGTTAGGTTGTAAGTGATTTTTATGTTTGTTAGATTGCAGGTTATTTGCACGAATTGTGCGTATCTTGAAAATTGTTTGTTGATTGGAGAGTGTACTTGAATGGTTGTTAGAATGTAGATTACTTTTATGTTTGTTAGATTCTTAAGGTTTGCATCTATTGATTGTATTGTGTGTATCTTGAACATTGCTTGTTGATTGCTAAGTGTACTTGGAATGTTTATTAAAATATAGATGTTTTTTTATATTTGTTTTGTATGTATATAGGAAATTGTTTCTTGATTTATTAATGTACTTTGAATGTTTGATACAAGGTAGATGGTTTTTATATTTTTTAGTGTAGCCATTTGCATGAGTTGATTGTATTTGTATGTATTTAAGAAGTCTTTTTGTTGATTTGTGAGTCTACCTGAAATGTTTGTTAGAATGTAGATGATTTGTATGAAGTGTGCGTATCTAGAAAATTGTTTCTTGATTGGAGAATGTACTTGGATGGTTGCTAGAATGTATATTACTTTTATGTTTGTTAGATTCTTAAGGCTTGCATCAATTGATTGTATTGCGTGTATCTAGGACATCGCTTTTTGATCGCTAAGTGTACTTGGAATGTTTATTAAAATGTAGATGTTTTTTATATTTGTTTTCATATGTATATAGGAAATTGTTTCTTGTTTGATGAATATACTTTGAATGTTTGATACAAGATAGATGGTTTTTATATTTTTTAGTGTAGCTATTTGCATGAATTGATTGTATTTGTATGTATTTAGGAAGTTGCTTGTTGATTTGTAAGTCTACTTGAAATGTTTGTTAGAATGTAGATGATTTTTATGTAAATGTTAGATTGTTGTGATTTGCATGAATTGATTGTATTGTGTGTATCTAGGAAATTGTTTGTTAATTCAAGAGTGTACTTGAATGGTTGTTAGATTTGTATTGCGTGTATCTAGGACATTGTTTGTTGATTGCTTAGTGTACTTGGAATGTTTATTCAAATGTAGGTTATTTTATGCTTTTTTTTGTATGTATCTAGGAAATTGTTTGTCGATTGATTAATGTAGTTCATGTTTGTTAGAATGTAGATGATTTTTATATTTGTTAGTGTAGTTATTTGCATCAATTGATTGTATTTGTATGTATTTAGGAAACTATTTCTTGATTTGTGAGTGCGAATGTTTGTTGGAATGTAGGTGATTTTTTATGTTTCTTAGATTGTTGTGATTTGCATGAATTGATTGTATTGTGTGTATCTATGAAATTGTTTGTTGATTGGAGTCTATTTGATTGTTTGTTAGAATGTAGCTTATTTTTACGTTTGTATTGATGTGTATTGTGAAAGTGTTCATTGATTGGTAAATGTACTTGGAATGTTTGTTAGATTGTAGGTGATTTGCATGAATTGTGTGTATCTAGAAAATTGTTTGTTGATTGGAGAGTGTACTTTAATTTTTGTTAGAATGAAGATTACTTTTATGTTTGTTAGATTCTTAAGATTTGTATCAATTGATTGTATTGTGTGTATCTAGGACATTGCTTGCTGATTGGTAACTGTATTTGGAATGTTTTTTAAAATGTAGATGTTTTTTTACATTTGTTTTGTACGTATATAGGAAATTTTTTCTTGATTGATTAATGTACTTTGAATGTTTGATACAAGGTAGATGGTTTTTATGCTTGTTAGATTGTTGTGATTTGCATGAATTGATTGTATTGTGTGTATCTGGGAAATTGTTTGTTGATTGATTAATGTAGTTCATGTTTGTTAGAATGTAGATGATTTTTATGTTTGTTAGTGTAGTTATTTGCATCAATTGATTGTATTTGTATGTATTTAAGAAATTGTTTCCTGATTTGTGAGTGTGAATGTTTGTTAGAATGTAGGTGATTTTTATGTTTCTTAGATTGTTGTGATTTGCATGAATTGATTGTATTGTGTGTATCTATGAAATTGTTTGTTGATTGGAGTCTATTTGGTTGTTTGTTAGAATGTAGCTTATTTTTATGTTTGTTTTGATGTGTATTGTGAAAGTGTTTATTGATTGGTAAATGTACTTGGAATGTTTGTTAGAATGTGGGTGATTTTTATGTTTGTTAGATTGTAGGTGATTTGCATGAGATGTGTGTATCTAGAAAATTGTTTGTTGATTGGAGAGTGTACTTGAATGGTTGTTAGAATGTAGATTACTTTTATGTTTGTTAGATTCTTAGTATTTGCATCAATTGATTTTATTGTGTGTATCTAGGACATTGCTTGTTGATTGCTAAGTGTACTTGGAATGTTGATTAAAATGTAGATGTTTTTTATATTTGTTTTGTATGTATATAGGAAATTGTTTCTTGATTGATTAATTTACTTTGAATGTTTGATACAAGGTAGATGGTTTTTATATTTGTTAGTGTAGCCATTTGCATCAATTGATTGTATTTGTATGTATTTAGGAAGTTTTTTGTTGATTTGTGAGTCTATTTGAAATGTTTGTTAGAATGTAGGTGATTTCCATGAATTGTGATTTGCATGAAGTTTTTTGTTGATTTGCGAGTCTGCTTGAAACGTACTTGGATTGTTGTTAGAATGTATATTACTTTTATGTTTGCTCAATTCTTAAGGCTTGCATCGATTGATTGTATTGCGTGTATCTAGGACATTTCTTGTTGATTGCTAAGTGTACTTGGAATGTTTATTAAAATGTAGATGTTTTTTATATTTGTTTTTATATGTATGTAGGAAATTGTTTCTTGATTGATTAATGTACTTTGAATGTTTGATACAAGGTAGATGGTTTTTATACTTTTTAGTGTAGCTATTTGCATCAATTGATTGTATTTGTATGTATTTAGGGAGTTGCTTGTTGATCTACGAGTCTACTTGAAATGTTTGTTAGAATGTAGATGATTTTTATGTTTGTTAGATTGTTGCGATTTGCATGAATTTATTGTATTATGTGCATCTAGAAAATTGTTTGTTAATTGGAGAGTGTACTTGAATGGTTGTTAGATTTGTATTGTGTGTATCTTGGACATTGTTTGTTGATTGCTTAATGTACTTGAAATGTTTATTAAAATGTATGTGATTTTTATGTTTTTTTTGTATGTATCTAGGAAATTGTTTGTTGATTGATTAATGTAATTCATGTTTGTTAGAATCTAGATGATTTTTATGTTTGTTAGTGTAGTTATTTGCATCAACTGATTGTATTTGTATGTATTTAGGAAATTGTTTCTTGATTTGTGAGTGTGAATGTTTGTTAGAATGTAGGTGATTTTTATGTTTGTTAGAGTGTTGCGATTTGGATGAATTGATTGTATTGTGTGTATCTACGAAATTGTTTGTTGATTGGAGTCTATTTGATTATTTGTTAGAATGTAGCTTATTTTTATGTTTGTATTGATGTGTATTGTGAAAGTGTTTATTGATTGGTAAATGTATTTGGAATTTTTGTTAGATTGCAGGTGATTTGCATGAATTGTGTGTATCTAGAAAATTGTTTGTTGATTGGAAAGTGTACTTGAATGGTTGTTAGAATGAAGATTACTTTTATGTTTGTTAGATTCTTAAAATTTGCATCAATTGATTGTATTGCGTCTATCTCGGACATTGCTTTTTGATTGCTAACTATACTTGGAATGTTTATTAAAATGTAGATGTTTTATATATTTGTTTTGTATGTATATAGGAAATTGTTTCTTGATTGATTAATGTACTTTGAATGTTTGATACAAGGTATATGGTTTTTATATTTTTTAGTGTACCTATTTGCTTCAATTGATTGTATTTCTATGTATTTAGGAAGTTGCTTGTTGATTTGTGATCCTACTTGAAATGTTTGTTAGAATATAGGTGATTTGCATGAATTGTGTGTATCTAGAAAATTGTTTGTTGGTTGGAGAGTGTACTTGGAGGGTTGTTAGAATGTATACTACTTTTATGTTTGTTAGATTCTTAAGATTTGCATCAATTGATTGTATTGCCTGTATCGAGGACATTGCTTGTTGATTGCTAAGTGTAGGGTGAGTGTATGAAGTTGGTGGACCTTTTAGATGCAACTCGATTTTTAGAAAACTAATCATGTTTATGCTATAAATTTTTATTTTCTCAACCATTTAATAAAAAAATATATGTCACACTACTAAATACCAATCTCTACACACTATAAAAAATCCAATCCATCATCATTACATTAAGACCTTGAAAAGTTGCACTTACGGTTTCTCAAGAAACTCGTGTTTACCCACTCATTACAGTATGCTATGGAGAATCATTTTTGACCAAATATTAAAAATAAATAGCAGTTTTTATTAATATTCTAAATATGTAATTTCTATTTCAAAATATTATATTTTCCTATTTTTCTTCAATTCCTTAGTGTTCTAACTCTTTGTCTCAAAAAACACATTGTTAATGTTTTTTCCATAACCTTTTCAACTCTTGATTGTTTAAAAAATAAATTGTATGGTGCACTAGAAGAAAGTTACCTGTACACTATACAAAAAACCCATTTCATGATTATTGCATTAAGACCTTCAAAGGATGCACCCACAAAAGACGTACCATTTTCGAGGAATGATCACTTAGATAATTATTAAAAAAATTAAAAAATACTAATTTTATTTTTTTTAAATAGTGTTGCACTAGAGAAATATGTTCTCTACATGCATGCAAATGTTTGTAGCCTGAAACCATCAGTTAGGCCCTCAAAAGTTGCACCCACAAAAACATATTCCTTATCTTTTCCCTAAAAAATAAAAAGTGGGTGTTAGAAAAAATGAAACTTTAGATAGGTATGCAAATTTTCATAATATATTTTTAATGTTATTCAATTAGGTAGATTTAATATTTGTTACTCAAAGCAAGATAGTTTATGTATGTATGTCAAAAAATTCAAGTAAGTTGAGGCATGCCTTGTTTTTCAGTTTTCCATTGCATCTAACGCGCCAAAAGTCACCCTCATTAGCTTGCACTCACCCTGTACTTGGAATGTTTATTAAAATGTAGATGTTTTTTTTATTTGTTTTTGTATGTATCTAGGATATTGTTTTTTGATTGATTAATGCACTTTGAATTTTTGATACAATGTAGATGGTTTTTAAATTTTTTAGTGTAGGTATTTGCATCAATTGATTGTATTTGTATGTATTTAGGAAGTTGCTTGTTGATTTGTCAGTCTACTTTAAATGTTTCTTAGAATGTAGATGATTTTTGTGTTCGATAGATTGTTGTGATTGCATGAATTGATTGTATTGTGTGTATCTAGGAAATTGTTTGTTAATTGGAGAGTGTACTTCATTGGTTGTTAGATTTGTATTGTGTGTATCTAGGACATTGTTTGTTGATTGCTTAGTGTACACGGAATGTTTATTAAAATGTAGGTGATTTTTATGTTTTTTTTAATGTATGTAGGAATTTGTTTGTTGATTGATTAATGTAGTTCATGTTTGTTATAATGTAGATGATTTTTATGTTTGTTAGTGTAGTTGTTTGCATCAGTTGATTGTATTTGTATGTATTTAGGAAATTGTTTCTTGATTAGTGAGTGTGAATGTTTGTTAGAATGTAGGTGATTTTTTAGTTTCTTAGATTGTTATGATTTGCATGAATTGATTGTATTGTGTGTATCTATGAAATTGTTTGTTGATTGGAATCTATTTGATTGTTTGTTATAATGTAGTTTATTTTTATGTTTGTATTGATGTGTATTGTTAGCGTGTTTATTGATTGGTAAATGTACTTTGAATGTTTGTTAGAATGTGGGTGATTTTTATGTTCATGAGATTGTAGGTGATTTTTATATTTGTCATATTGTGGTGATTTGTATCAATTTGATTGTAATGTGTGTATCTATGAAATGATTTGTTGATTGGAAAATGTATTTGAATGTGCGTATGTTTATGTTTTTATTGATGTGTATTATGAAAGTGTTTGTTGATTGGTAATTATACTTAATACTTGATTGGTAGTGTTTTTATGTTTGTTAGTGTAGATTTGTTTTTATGTATTAATGATATGTGTAGACATGAGTCTAGGTTACAATGCAATAATAGATATCGCTTTTCTAATTCTAAGTTTTAATTTTTCTTTTTTTTATTCTTCTTTTTTTTTCCTTTCATTTTAATTCTTTATTTCAGTTTTTTCTATTTTTTTATTTATTTTTAATATTAGTACTTTTTAAATAAAATATAATTAAAAAATCATAAATAATATAATAAATACAATAAATACATTTACTCAACATATACAACTATTGAAAATTATAAATAACTTCTACAAAATAAATGAATATTAATGACCATATTATCTTAATAATTCATTATTATTTCAGTGAATTAATTTGTTTTAAAATACACAAATATTTTAATAAATAATTTTATAAATACATAATAATCAAGCTTATTTGATAATAACAACAAAGCATGGAGCACTATAGCTTTGTTGATGATAACAACAACAAAGCACAGATTATTGCTTTGTTGATAATAACAACTTATCAACAAAGCACAGATTATTGTTTTGTTAATAATAACAACTTATCAACAAAGCAACATTTTTTTTGACATCAAATGACCTTTCACCTTCAAGTGGTTGGCCTTGTTAATAGACATACTAAAATCTCAAAACTAAGAAAATCTCTCAAATATATAAATATATTATCAATAAATAATATACAAATTATTAAAAAAAACCAATTTTTATCAATAAATAAAATATAATCCCTCATGTAATAAAATTATAAATATATTATTATATTAATAAATTAAAATCATAAATTAAATATATTTTAATACAATGAAGGTTTAATAATATATTAATATTAAATTAAATTAAAATAATAATATTTTTATTAAAAAATTTAAATATATTTATGAAACTATTTGTTGATTGGAGAGTGTATTTGAATGTTCTTTTGGAATGTGATTATGTTTATGTTTGTATTGATGTGTATTGTGAAAGTGTTTGTTGATTGGTAAGTATGGTTAATGCTTAATTGGTAGATTTCTTTATGTTTGTTAGTAGAGATTTTGTTTATGTATTTATATATATATGTATTGACATGAATGTAGGTTACAATATAACGATAGATATCATTTTACTACTTCTAACTTTTTGTAAGTATTTAAGAAATTGTTTGAAATTGTTTGTTGATTGATTAATGTACTTTCAATATTTGTTACAAGGTAGATGATTTTTATGTTTGTTACTGTAGCTATTTGCATCAATTGATTGAATTTGTATATTTTTAGGAAATTCTTTGTTGATTTGAGAGTCTACTTGAAATGTTTGTTAGAATGTAGGTAATTTGCATGAATTGTGTGTATCTAGACAGATTGTTTCATGATTGGAGAGTGTACTTTAATGGTTGTTAGAATGTAGATTTCTTTTATGTTTGTTAGATTGTTAATATTTGCATCAATTAATTGTATTGTGTGTATCTAGGACATTGCTTGTTGATTGTTAAATGTACTTGGAATGTTTATTAAAACGTAGATGTTTTTTATATTTGTTTTTGTATGTATCTAGGGAATTGTTTCTTGATTGATTAATGTACTTCCAATGTTTGTTACAAGGTAGATGGTTTTTATATTTGTTAGTGTAGCTATTTGCATCAATTGATTGTATTTGTATGTATTTAGGAAATTGTTTGTTGATTTGCGAGTCTACTTGAAATGTTTGTTAGAATGTAGATGATTTTTATGTTTGTTAGATTGTTGTGATTTGCATGAATTGATTGTACTATGTGTATCTAGGAAAGTGTTTATTAATTGGAGATTGTACTTGAATGGTTGTTAGCATGTAGATTAATTTTATGTTCGTTAGATTTGCATAGTGTTTATATAGGACATTTTTTGTTAATTACTAAGTGTACTTGGAATGTTTATTAAAATGTAGGTGATTTTTTTGTTTGTTTTTATATGTATCTAGGAAATTGTTTGTTGATTGATTAATGTACTTCATGTTTGTTACAATGTATATGATTTTTATGTTTGTTAAAGTATTTATTTCCATCAATCAATTGTACTTGTATGTATTTAGGAAATTGTTTGTTGATTGATTAATGTACTTCATGTTTGTTACAATGTATATGATTTTTATGTTTGTTAAAGTATTTATTTCCATCAATCAATTGTACTTGTATGTATTTAGGAAATTGTTTGTTGTTTTGTGAGTGTACTTGGAATGTTTGTTAAAATGTATGTGATTTTTATGTTTGTTAGATTGTTGTTATTTGCATGAATTTATTATATTGTGTGTATCTATGAAAATGTTTGTTGATTGTTAAGTATACTTTGATTGATTGGTATATTTTTTTTATGTTTGATAGTGTAGATTTTTTTATGTATTTATGATATTTATAGACCTGAGTCTAGGTTACAAAACAATAATAGATATCATTTTTCTAATTATAAGTTTTAATTTCTCTCTTTTTTTTTCTTTCATTTTAATTCTTTATTTGAGTTATTTCAATTTTCTTAATATCAATATTTTTAAATAAAATATAATTAAATAATCATAAATAATATAATAACTAACACAACTATTGAAAATTAAAAACTATTTCTACAAAATACATGAATACTTATAACCATATTTATTTTAATCATTATTATTTCAATAAATTAATTTATTTTAAAATTTACAAATAATTTAATAAATAACTAGATGATTAATAATTTAATAAAGACATAATAATCAAGCTTTGTTGGTAATAAGAGCAAAGCACAGATCACTACAGCATTGTTCATGATAACAACAACAAAGCAGAGATCATTGCTTTGTTGATAATAACTTATCAACAAAGCATCATTTTTTTAGACCAAATCATATCTCAACTAATTTTAAAA
>LPNX010965296.1:108517-139170 GCA_001517045.1 Pseudotsuga menziesii | reverse complement strand
AAGTTGTAGTCACTCTTAGGTCTTTGAGGTGCGAGGGGGATGTTACAGTAACTCCCTTCAAAGAATTAATGGAACATAAGCCCAATGTCTCGCAACTGAGGGTTTTTGGCTCCAAGATATGAGCCAAAATTCCTACTGACAAGAGTAAAGCATTCATAGCTGTAGTGCCCCATATTTTGACTCCAGCATATTTATCACTCAGACTTATTACACTATATTTACTTATTATCTGTGGACTCAACTATACTTCATAAACTATATTTTGGCATGTTATATGTGATTATTTATGGATGTTATGATGTTATCAGGATTTTGCTCTAATTATGATATTATGATGTTATCATGCTTATATTATGCTTTGATCATGATGTTACGATGATTAACATGCCTATGTAGATGCTTTGATTATGATTTTATGAGGATTATAATTTATATGAAATTATTGTGCTTATGCGATTATCACGTGGTAGTCGTCATCAGATTCGTTTATTTATTTCATAACAAAAACATATACTTGATTGTAATCCTTGATATGATGTGAAATGTATGATGTGGTACATGGGCACCCATCCATGATGCGATTAATTTTATGATTTTATGTGATGAAAGGAAATAATGTTGATAATATGGACCAACTATTGATTTAATATTATTATGAATGCATGTTTGCATAGTGCTAACCTGCAAGGTACAGGGGCTAGGTGATAGCCAAGTGTGTGATGCAAAGTATGACTCAATACATGTCTTGAAGAGAGCCTTAATTTCCAAGCGATGGTACGATGACACGTATCAATAAACTCAAAAGCAACGCAATATGGTTTGATGGAGTATATACCCAGTATGTTGAAAGGGATGGGTGCATTTCCCACCCTATGTCACTTTGATACTCGAGGTCGTGGGAGGGCAGTGCTGAGACATGCTCCCCAAGTTGTTGTGATGACGATGGTCGGATGCCTGCTGGGAGAGGCTAGGTACGCTACTTAGCCGACGCTACCGCTCTCAAGTTTTGTGTGGGAAGGTCAGTACAGCTGGCATCCACTTTGTACTAGTAGAGGAAGGATAGGGAGGATGCAGACGTAGGTTAGGATGGTTTGACATATTAGTTATTATTGTTGAGTGTTGGACATTTAGGATACCGGATTAGTGATGGTAGGTACCAATCTTAATTGTCTGATTAATAAGAACATAACTGTTAAATAACTCTGAATGTCAAAAGAAATCATATTATATCTGTATATTGGTCTTATTGCGTGAAATATTATTTGTATCAGCTAGAATTTAGGGGTTTTTTCTATAGTACATGTGCAGCCTGTGCATGTACTGGCCATGCATGCACACCTCACACATGCACGCTAGTATGAAATATTAATTGAAAAACATTAAATAGTTGGATGGGTTAACTAAGTAATTGTGATTTATTTTAAACCTATAAAAGTACCTTATTTATTAAAAATCAATGTGCAAGGGGACTTAACAATAAACATAAACATGTTGATGTTATCATTTCAATCAATTAATAACAATACCGCAATTAGTTAGTATTGATTAATAGTAATAATAATTATTTTATTTTATTATATATTATTAGTGTTTATTATTAAGTACTTATTATTAAGTTATTAATAACATATACTAATTTACAATATTATTATTACGATTATTTTACCATTCAACATAAAACATTAAACAAACAATATTGGTGTAATTTTATGGCAGTTGGTTATGTTTTGAATTAACACGTTCAATTCCATAGGATAAGCATGTAGTAAATTCCCACCACCTCATCGAGGGTGAAGAATTGTACAAATCAAGAAAATCTAATTATGTGCAAACAAATGTCTTAAATAAATTGAACGGGTTGGACTGCCCTAGAAAAAAATAATTAATACTTATTATTTTTATGAAGGAGGCGGTGGAAGAAGGAAGGGGAAGGAGGTATAAGGAGGGGGATCGAATGGTTGAGAAGGGGGAGGATTTTGGGAGAGTATCTTGGAGAGAATTTTTGCAGAAGAAGGGAGGAGAGAAGGTGTTGGAACAGAGGGAAAGAAAACTGGAGGAGGGGGTTAACTCCAGAGGAGGAATTACACTCATCAAACAAGGAAGTTGCTATCAAGTTTATCGGCATGTGGGCTCGGGGGCTAGGAAACTCGTCGGTTTCCTAGGGCCAGTAGGTTCAACACTGGTCGGCAGGGTGGATCATCCGGATCGGCATCAAGGCTCAGATGAGGCTCAGACAAGGGAGAGGCAAGGCTATAGGAGCAGGATTCAAGGACTATCTTCATCTTAAGTTTAGGTATTTTTCGGTGTAACCCTCTCATTATTGCATAAATAAATGAATCTTGAAATCAGAATAAAAATTCATGTCATTTTGCTATTACATTTTAGGACTTAGTGCTCTACCCAGCAAGAAGAGCACTACAATAGCTTAGAGTAGTGAATGGATACTACTGGGATATGTATATGATGCAAAGGAATTGAAACCCATGAAAATTGCAACCAAAAACTGCTTCACGGAGTGTAGTATTCAACTTGAAGAAGATCATATGCATGATACACAACCAGCTAAATAAGGTATAATTAATCATGAAATCCATTTGCAAATAATGATTTCTTGACTAATATTTCATACTCAGAGTCTTAAGAGGAGGATCAAGATGACCAAGATATTGATGTTGAGAATGAACGTTAAGTAGATCCAGATCCAAATCTACCAACTACTCCCACTCAAAATCCTAAATGGGCCCAAACTCTCATTGAAGATGATGGGAATAGTGTTAGGTTTCCAGATGATAGAAGAAGGACAATATCTCAATATTATGATGAAAACCTTGCACTCTTCCATACAGATCAACTTCTCCCAGAGAGGTGTTTCGTGATGATGGGGTCATATCCTCAATACTATAGACAGTCTTAGCATGATCCAAGATGTTAGGAAGCCATGTATGATGAGTTTTATTCGCTACAAAACAAAAATAGTTGGAATCTTGTCACTTTTCCTCATAGGAGGAAGTTAGTTTAGCGCAAATGGATCTACAAGACTAAATATAGAATTTGATGGAACCACTACCAAGTATAAGGCTCGGTTAGTAGAAAAGGGGTACTCACAAGTTCATAGGATGGAATACAATGAGACATTTGCTCCAATAACAAGAATGGACTCCACAAGGCTAGTTTTGGACATTGTAACTTCGAAGAGGTGGGAGGTACATCACATGGATGTAAAGAGTTCCTTCATTCGTGGTGACATTGAATATGAAATCTATATGAGATAGTGTGAGAGGTACACTGAATATTCCTCCTTGGTTTACAAACTAAGGAAATGTCTCTGTGGGATCAAGCAATCCCCAAGGGCATGGTATTCCAAAATGAATGCATCCTATTGTCACAGAAATTTGAGAGGTGTAAGTATGACTACAATGTCTACATGTAGCAGAAGGAGGGATTCTTACTAGTGATATTTATATGTGTATAACTTGCTCATTACTAGAGGCTCAACAGCTAGATTGAGTGGAATCAAGTCATCTTTGACTGAATCATTCTCCATGACTCATCTAGGATTGTTAAGGAAGTTTATTGGTATTGAAGTAAATCATAAATATTTGGGAATCATGATTACTTAGTCTAGATACGTAGGAGACTTGTTCAAAATGTTCCACATAATTGATTGTAAGGAAGGACCCTTCCCCTTCTTATCGGGGATCAGGTTGGAAGAAGTTGGTTCCAGAATCCACACCACTGGTTGACAGTACACTCTACATATATTCAATCAATAGCCTATTGTATGTCACCCATTCGAGGCCATATTTATCTCATGCTATGAGTGTTAGTTCTAGATACATGCAAGAGCCACATGAGCTGCATTGGAAATAAACAAATCACATCTTGGATTGGGATCCACTATTATGTTTGTGCACATCTAGATCTGATTAGTTTTACTTATACAGATTGGGACGGTGATCATACTGATAGGAAATATACATCAAGATTTGTGTTCATGTTGGGATTGGACCAATATGCTGGTCAAGCAAGAATAAAGAAGCTCTTGTTCTCTCTTCAGGGGAAGCATATTATCAGGGGGATGTGAATGCAGTTATTTAGGTAGTTTGGATACATGGGATTCTGACAAATTTTGTAATTCACACTTATCCTTTAGTATACCTATTTTTTTATAATCAGAGTGCAATCAAGATATCCAGTGATCGCGTTAAGAAGTAGCATACCAAGCACATTTAATTCCATTGAGGAACTAGTGCATAGTAAGGTTATCACTCTACATTACTTCGCTGCAGAGGAGAATATTGCAGAAATATTCACCAATTCCTTCAATGAAAATATATTTTTCTATCTCATATCTCTTCTTGGTGTAAAGGATTGATTCAGTTATTGTTCCTTTTTTTCCATTATTATTTTGAGGGGGGATTTTCCCATGAGGTTTTCTCCATTTCCTCAGTTTGTTAAGCAATCATTTTTGCATTTATATTAATGGGGGGTGTTAGGATTAATTAATTAATCATTCATTGACCACCATACTCTAATTTTCATTTCCTATCTTAGAAGTTTATTGCCACTTCACTAATGCCATGGGGGACTCATATGGGGCCCACCAAACATTTCATGCACTAGTATGCATGAGTATAGGAGCTCTAGAGACAAAAACCTATAATTTAGGAACCCACCTTGAGTGCCACCAGTACTCACCAATAGTTGACCCTAGTCGGTGTTTAGTTATGCTTCGATTCGCATCAGTTAGTTCATCTTGACTTAGTTCAGGGCCACTTTGCATGTTTTAAGGGAGGCTAGGTGCATTCTCTCACCTACCTAGATGAATTAACTAGTTGTGAACTAATTTAGTTCTCTAAAGTTTCATTAGTAAGCTCTAGGGGTGATTTTCCCACATTGAGTTAGCAGTGGAGTCAGTACAAGTTGGTGAATTTGAATCCTACCTAAGGAATTCGAATTATTCTTATTATATCACCATTGTATTATAAAGAGGTTAATGATAATTCATGTAATGTTATGCTAACCAAATTTTGTATCTTGGTTGTTCAATTTTCCCCATGAATGTTTGATCAGTTTACAATGAATTGCTTCTCTCTCCTACAACCTTCTTTCGCATTGAATTCATTCAGGCCTGAGGATCCTAATCTTTCCTAAATTAAACACCCCTAACATTTCGTTGTGCCAAGTCCTTTAGACTCCTCAGTCTAGCAATTGTATTCACTATGTAGGAAATGTATAACAATACCTATAGTGTTGTACACGTACATTTGTGCTTATGTTATAAAAGGATTGGGGTAGCAAAGGGGATACTACATCCTTCCCCCTTTATAAATAACACCATCCTCGATGTTCGTGCTCTTCAAAAATTTCTTCAAATTCAATATCATTCTTCAATTAGCTTTTCTTTCTTTTGGCATCCCTTTTGATAACTTCAATGTTCATTGTCTTTCTTAACATGTTCTTTACACAATCATTATGAGGTATTTGCAATGATTATCATAAAACATATGCATAGATAAAAAAATTCAAATCAAGAGAAGCATAAGTAGTAATTTCTTTTGCAACATAGTGTTGTCATTTTTCATGATAACTCTTCAAAGATTAGTGTCACCCTTAAACATGTGTACCTAGAACATCTTCTACTCATGCAATATGGAACATATAAACTTCATAGTCTAAGACAGAGTCACTCATGCATTTTCATCTTATGGCACATAACTTTTTCATATTCGACTTTTAAATCCATACCTCTAGTATAGTAGTACTTTTTCTCAAGTACTTTAATCATTTGCACATTCATTTGCAACATAAGTAATCAATCATATTAACATAAAATATGCACAATCATATTTCTCTCACATATTCTGAAACATATACTAATTGCACCGAGAGGCTCTGTATAGTCCAGTATGAGGGAGATCTTGTAACGTTTGTTTCTAACAAAATGATAAAAAATAAAAATTTTAATTATCCTCCAAAATAAATGTCGACCCCAAAAACAACCTAATATGGGGGATAAATTAAAGAATTAAATATTTAACTATTTGCAAATAAAATGTGGGTTAGAAAAACAACAAAATATGGGGAAGACGTTGTAATGTTCATACCTAAAAAAATAATAAAATATAAAAAACTGAATCATCTGCAAAACAATGTTGGCCTTGCACATGGTTTTAAAACCATGTGCAAGGTCTCCTAAACAACCCATGGTTTTGTTGCACATGGTTTAGGTGAGCCTTGCAAATGGTTTTAAAACCGTGTGCAAGGCCTCCTAAACAACCCATGGTTTTATTGTACATGGTTTAGGAGGGCCTCGCAAATGGTTTTAAGCCCATGTGCAAGGCCTCCTAAACAACTCATGGTTTTAGGAGGGCCTTGCACATGGTTTTAAAACCATGCATTGAGGGGATGTTGTAATGGTCGTTCCTAACAAAATAAAAAATAATAAAAAATATTATATATCGACCATAAATAATATTAAATATTAATAATAAAAATATTGTATATCCACGTTAAATAAAATGATATTTCTTTTAGTTTGAATGAAATCAATGGCTATATATATATGACACACCAAATATAATAGAAGTTTTCACCTCGAAATATTTGATCCCTCTCGGCGCTTGATAGAGCCTAGGATTTGGATCTATGCTGGTCTAAAAGCATTGGTAATGCACACAGAAACAAACATTTTATTACATGTGTCATGTGAGAATTACCAAATATAAATTTCTATCCAATAATTCATCTTTGTCATATAATAGTGCATAAAACATCAAAGGAAATATTCACACACATACCTTTTGTATGGTAATGAGATTCTGAAGCATTTCTTAGCTGAAATATTCTTTTATAAGTATTGATATGTGTGTGTGTGTGTGTGTGTGTGTGTGTGTGTGTGTGTGTGTGTGTGTGTGTGAAGGTCATCTCTTGACGGAACCACATGTTCATGTATAGGCCTCATCATTATGTATATATTTGATTATCCGATAAATTAAATACAACTTGTTAAACTTCCCTCTTCAAGTGCCACCAAAATGTGTTGGAAGAGTGAATGCAAATATCATGGAAGCTCTAACTTTACAAATATTGGAATCTCAAATATCAAAGAACTTGAAAGCTCTAATTTTCCCGAGCCTTGAAGTGAAAATTTCATAGATATTGAAAGCTCCAATTTTCTTGATCCTAGAAGCTCAAATATCACAAAGATTGAAAGATCCAATTTTCCTGAGCATGGGAACTTAAATATCACCTAGACTGAAAGCTCCATTTTTCCTGATCCTGTAACCTCAAATGTCACAGAGCCTGGAAACCCTTTCCGAATTCAAGGGTTTCCTGTTCTTCTTCTTTTTTTCTTTTAGAGAGAGTGTTAGGTACTCCATTGGCTACAAGATCAACACCAAAATCAAATATCATAATGATTCTAAACAATTTAGGTGCTCCAAATCCAACAAACTCAACACCAAATTCAAGTTTCTCTTGCTTATTTACATTTTTACTATCCATTTTCTTCTTCATTTTGATTAGTTGGTTAATTTTGAATATAATTAATTAAAGAGATATGTTTAGGGTAGAAATGTTTTTTTAAGTTTTAAGAGCCTTATAACCTAGGGAATCACTAGTGATTAGCTCAAAAATTTCACAACTCTTTATTTGATTAGTGTTTGATTGTATTAAGTTTATCCTTATTATTGTAGGTTTCATACATTCATATTCATTTCTTAAGTTGCACTTATTGGAACTTCCATAACTCATTACATGTAATAACCTCAAAGGATTGTTAGTCACAATGACATATATTTAATACTTTTTCAAAAATAAACATTGAATACATGAAATATCATAATCATCATTGATTATATTCAATGTTCTGAATCCTACCAGCTCCACATCAAACCAATCCAATAATAAGTTTGAGCAATCTTGATTCTATTGAGCCTATTGGTTTGACACCAAATCAACATGGTAACTCAATAATCTTGATGTTCTATATTTTATATGCTTAGAATAAAGGCATGCTTGTTTAATTCCTCTAATACTTGATTAACAACATTACACATCCAATATGCTAAACATCATATTATCACTTTTCATGTCTTCATACTTCTCGCATCTTCTAAAACATGTGTAAACCATTCCAAAAATTCTATAAATCAATTTCCTTATCATAGATATGACTTTTACACAATGGATCATTCCCATAAATTTTATTGTTACTATTGTTAAGTACTTCATTAAAAATTTCCAAATCTACTAATTATTTCTTATTATTTTTCTTTTGCAATAAATTATTGCCATATCGAGTCACTTGAATTATGTTTTCATGAAATGCAATTGATTATTCATATAATAACATTATATTAACATCTTAATTAAGGTTTAAGATAACTAAGAAATCATATTCATTCTAAAAATTACTTTTCCCACCTATGAATTTATCTTTTGTTGTCAATTATCTTAATGATTCCCATTTGGTGATGCTTCTTGCAACCATGTGTACCTCATAATTTACTGACAATTTCTTGCCATAAATTATTTACATCATAAACTTATGTTTTTACATGAAGCAGGACATAAATGATAACAACAATTTCTTATTTTGAGTGTCCATAAACTCTTAATGCAACAAAATATTACTTTGTGTGCTCTAATGCATTAATTTCTTGACATAGTTATAATTAAATTTTGCATGTACCTTTCATTGACTTGGAACTTAAGCATAATTCATACCTTAATTTCTATAAGCTTGAATATACATTAAAATTTCAGTGCTATCACTAACATTACTTCATCATGCTTTCTCTTCAACATCCTTGAATCGATGCATTAATACAATGCACCTATCCTTTCTATAATAATTCAACAAGTTATAGATAGACTTGCACTTCACTCAACATTATGCACCTAAAAATATAATGAGCATATTTTTGCATAGGTATGTCAATTTAGATTACTATTAACATAAAATGCATTAAGTTCTATTTCCATATCTTTCTTAACACTCACACACCAAAGACGTAATCATGGTGTCTATAACGTAATGTGACTATATTTTTACCACACTTACAAAGATAAACATCTCAAACATTACCTCAAGTCCTTTAACGAACTGACACATTTACACCTATGTTCACTTACCACTATCAATCATAGACTTCAAGTATACCATCTTAACTCATTCTTGATATAGTATGCATGCCAATAAATTCTTGTTGTAGCAATTTGCATTTAAAATAATGAATACTTGACAGAGTACACACCATACATTTACATTAGCAAGTCCATTAGGTCATAGTGTTGTTTCTCTACTCTTTGATACCACTTGTAACATACCCAAATTACTCAATACTATTTTGGGAAATGGGGTAAATAATTCTTTTTTTGTGCTACATCAACCAACAAACTAATTTAATTAGATTCACTGATTTCATGACATTATAATTAAATGCATTCCCACGAGTTTTATTTCTACATACAAGAAGTTTGTAAGTCATTCCTTCTAATGTTTTATCATCTAAGGACTTCACAATCATAGTCAATTAGAGACCCATCATTTAACTTCCCATGTGAGTTCTTATAGACTTACCTATTATTTGGCATAGTCTACCGCATGAGCTCATGTTAATTATTTCCATCAATCCATTTGGGCATTAGAGTAATTTAAACCAAGTAATCATAATTCTTGCTAAGAACTCGCATATCACTTAATTGTATGATTACAATAATTTGAAGATAACTTTCCATATTCAAAAGTACGTGGTCTTCAATTATGCTATCTAATAATTATTAATAAGCACAAAACTAAAAATAGAGAGCTGAAGAAACTTGGATGAGAATATGAAACTATTCATACATCAAATTATTTAAATCCAACATAATTAAAATAGAATATTTATAAATAAATTGATGATAAATAATAACATTGTCAGAAACACTTATCTATTTAAGTTAGAATTGCACATTTGTAGGAGACTGAAGGCTTTGATTCAACTTTCCTCCTAACCTTTTGGATTTTAAATCCAAAATAATTAAAATAGAATATTTATAAATAATTTTATGATAAATAATAACATTATCAATCCAACATAATTAAAATAGAATATTTATAAATAATTTGATGATAAATAATAACATTGTGAGAAACACTTATCTATTTAAGTTAGACTTGCACATTTGTAGGAGACTGAAGGCTTTGATTCAATTTTCCTCCTAAACTTTTGGCTCTTTGTCAGTGTATGTTTTCCTGTCGAGAGGCCACCACGAATATGGGCATGAATCTACTATGCTAGAGTACTGAATTTACCATTTTATAAGCTTTTAGATCCTCACCAAGGATCACGTTTTTACTTATAAGATATGATATGTATTAACTTCTCCTTATTTCTAGTTAATTATTCCAATTTCCTTTCATCAATATAGGTCTATACTTTTCAAATTTTATGCATAAACATATACTAAAAGGGAAATGGATCCTTAAGGAAGTTGTGTAAGTATGGATTGTTCTACCGTATGGAAAATAAAGTACTTTTCTCCTCTTCTTCTTCGACAACGGGTATATCCAAAGTAATAAAAATGAGAGGGTTATGCCCTCAAAAATATTACCCTAAAATTAAGTAATGAACTCACATACAAGAGAAAATCATATCCTCGGTGTAGCGCCCCCTATCATTACAACGTCTATTAACAAAGAAAATACACATATTTTTTTTTTTTCATGATTAAAATTTTCATATCTATTGATTAAGTTACTTTCGTTTGTACTTTATTTTTAATTCTCTTTTGGATAAATGAAAAAGAGACCCTATCCATGTTATACATTTGGAGTTTAGAGATGCAATTATTCAAAAAATTATATGAGGATATAGATGTTGTAAGATTTAAAATAATATATATAGTATTTTACATCTTTTAATTTATTAATTTGAATAAGATAAATAAATTTGTTTCTTAAAAAAAATATTATAAATAACAATAAAATATGTTTTAAACATTTTTTTCCCATAATATAAATAATAAACGGATTACTAATATAAATAATAAACAAATTAAATATGACGTTTTATTATTAAAACTCAAATTTACATAACCTCATTATATAATCGATTTCAAGTTTCATTATCTCAAGTTCTAAACTTAGAGCGATGTAGAAAAATTGAGATACACGATAGTCTGGTTGTAACAAAACCACCACCAATGAAAACATACTATCTACTTTCTTGATTTTTTTTTAAGTAATAACATTGGCCTTTCAAGTGGCTTTATTATTCCAAAAACAAAACATCATCTGAGTTGATGCCTCAAGCCATTAAACAATGCAGATAGTCCAAACTTTGGTGTTTTGTCTGTAAGTGGACATCCATACTCCCACGTTTACGTTCTGAAAATCACACCAACCCAGAAATAAAATCTTTATCAGCAGACTATATTTTTATATAAATATCCAACGGAGGAAGGATGACAATGGTTTCCTTCACATTATCGCTTCTCTGGTTGCATAGAAAACATTAAAAAAAAAACAGGAGGCGTAGAGATTCTTTCCATCGTAAGAATGGAAGACAGGCACAATAAAGTCTATATCCCAGGTCGCATTGTTGAAATTTGTGAACCTATTAAAATAATGAAGAGTCCATATGATTTTCTATAAATTTAGGATTTTAATATATTCATTCCCCTTCCAGCGACTTGTATTCATTTCATGTCCAGAAACATCACCCCAAAAATCTCCAAACTATGGCTTTAAAATATTCATTTCCCTTTCAGCGACTTGTAGAGGTAAATCATGGCCAGGATTTTCGGATCTGAGTCTGAAAAAGCAAGTAGTTATCTATTCAGCATGTAGAGGTGAGATTGCAAAAAAAATAATTCGGATCCAAGACATAACGTTTAAGGTAATCACACCCACGGGAGAAGGTATAATGTTCTGGATTCGATTTACTGAAAGATGAAATCGCTTATAATGGATCTGAGTTGTATAACGAGTGAGACCCTACCAAGCATAGCGACTAGGTTATGAAATGCATCAAGACTGTAAATGTAGGTATTCATACCCTAACCAAATAGCATCCGTGATGTATAGATGTTGGGATGAAAATCACCAGCCATAACTGAACTGTGTACAAATCAATGCAAAGTCTACCAGGTGTACGATTTGGAGTATGAACCACATACCTTGGGGTTTAGGTCGTAGACATTATTTCAAAACGCAAACCCTTGGGTAATGCAAATTCTTTGGATATGAATAGGGATTTTAATACTAAGCAGAATCATCCATACGTTTTTCGGAAAGGTATGTAAAAGTATTAGATCTGAATCGTGGTTATAATATACAAATAGCTACGACTTGAATCTCATTCAACACAAAGGGATGTAAATCATAATAATACATATATCCCCAGTATAAATCTAAATCCATTACCATGTATCAAATTCGTAGATCACATACCACAAATAATCTCATAGTTGAACCGAGCATATCATTTTGCTATTAAACAGAAATCCTCATTCAACACACAGAGATGTAAATCATAATAATACATATATACAAACATGTACCCAGTATCTAGATCACATATTAGAGGCAAAATTTTGGGAAAAACGTTTTGTGGAGATGTAAAACAAGTTAAACAAAAACCATTCCCCATAGATCAATCGCTTATACTTTTCTGAAAACAGTGCATACCAAAAAGAAATGATCTACTTATTGCAGATTGGATTACAAACATAAATATGAATCTAGCCACCATGCAGGAGCATATACATGAATCTAAATGCAGCAGCCCAGGCATATAAACAGAATTTAATCCAGATCTCATAAAAATACCGGCATAAAATGCATACACAGATCTAAAACATAAATCCAGATCTATAGAAAATACAAATACAGATCTCAAATATAAATCCATATCTACAATAACATACAAAGGCCAAGTTACAGATCTTCAACAAATACATTTCAACAATAGAAATCATAATGACAATCTAACAATCCATAAAAACTTGAGTTTCTTTGTGCAGGCTTGTTCTTTCTGAGGTTGCCGCACCACGATATTTGCGAGGTTCCCACGAACGTCGATCAGTTCCCAATCACAAGAGATCCACCGGTTGACCTCCCTACCATTCCAATGGGTATTCTCCTTCCCCAAGGACCCCCGAGCTGAATGGGGTTTCCAGAAGAAGTACCCAAGCACGATCAGAGTGTGTAGAATCACTAAGGGCCTCCCAACCCCTTCACACCTGATAAACCAAACTCTCTACAGCCACCATCCGCTTCTACATTCTCTCATCCATCCAACATTAGGGTAAAAAGCATCCCATACTCAAACCCTACCCCTTTATTTATATCGTTTTCATAATGTAAAATTATTATTATTGTTATTATTTTTTATTCTTATTTGAATTTACTTTTGTTTATTTCAACGGATCTTTTGTCATATGCATTTATCCAATCTTCTAATTTAGGATTTCTTTACTTAACTATTCCTAAATTTCATTCCTAGATTTTTGCTTTTGATTTGCTATCTTTGTGCATGCAATGTGTTAATATTTAGAATCTTCTTTTATTTTATTTATCATGATTTCTTTTTATTTTCATTATATTTTTTTATTTTTATTTTTATTTCATAAGGTTGCACTTTCCATTAATTTATTTTCAAGTCATAAGTTTATCGTTTAGTTAGTAATTATTTACAATCTTATAGTTTAATAATTTCTTTTGTTTCTCCAGGTGATATCAAGGGTGCCATGTTTGTCTTCATGCCCTTCAAATATCCCACTTTATGTGGTGGAGAGTTGGTGCGATGGATGAGACCACGTTAACTCAGTCCAATCCATGATGTAGAGAGACTCATGGTTATTGAGGAATAAGGCCAACACCTCATTGCGCGCCCCTCAGTTGATCCTCGTGAGTGACCGAGTCCGCGGCCTACCCTCGCGGCAACATGCCTCTTGCAGGTAAAATCCTCTCTCGCTTTTCAACCTGCCACATGGAAATTATGTGCTAACCATACGGTACTTTCTTCCGTGCAACCCCATCATCCTTTGTGGATCGATTGGGAACCAATATCATGTGCCTGCACACATGAAAACCATGTGCATTAATCGCACTACCCAATTTAATCAAAATATCATTAAAATAAATTATATCACCTGATATTCTGTTTGTACTCAAACTGAAATTCATGTGGCATTGACACCACCTTGTGTCATTGCGCAGTTGGGTCCCTGTCACACTAGAAAACTGTCAAAGCATCTACCAATATATCATAAGAAATGAAATTTGTTCATATATTTCATTCACACATTTTAAGATCAATCATATCACATTATATAAATATATCTACCAATGCCCATTCATTCATAAGCAATCATTGTGACACAACAATCAATACATATATAATTCGTTTTAATTCATCGTATTAAACTGGGCCGTTTGTACTCAAAATGCCCTGAAACCATAACATATTTTAACACTTGAAATAGCCTGTCCAACAAGGAAGTACAATGTTGCATTACAAAATCTCATTTATCCATGAGTACCCAAATGTATCAACATGATCAAAACATATATTTCAAAATTTAACCGGGTCATTTGTGATAAAATACCCTCAAATAATAATATAGTTGAATAATAAAAGAGTCTAACAAAATGGGGTACTACATACACCCCCTCTTCAAGGAACTTCGCCCCGAAGTTTTCAAAACAAGTAAGGAAACTGCTGGTGCATTTTAGATGCATCCTCCCAAGTAGTTGAGTTAGAACTGTAGTTATCCCATTGGACCTTTACCTGGTTGACTAATCGATGCCGAAGCTGTCGAGTTTGTCGGTCTAGTATACGGATCGGTTCGGCCTTCAAGACCCCATTGTCCGATATCTGCAAGTTACTCAAATTTATAACATGAGAAGGATACGAAATTGTAACATCCCTCCTGAGTCCTTTGGATATTTTGTATTTTGTACTTGTTTCTGGGTGAGGAGCTCAAGGCCAAGGCCCCACCAGAAGAAAGCTGAAAGTTTGGCAATTATTTTTCTAAATAATATCACTGCAAGAAAACCACTAGGTTGAATAACGAGTGGTATGTGAGCTGTAATATTTTCCTTCCCTACAAAACCCAAAATAGGAAACGTAAGTGAAAGAAAACCCTAATTCGGTACTTAAAAAATTAAAAAAAAATGCAAGGGGGCTGATAACCACACTTGTGGCAGGAAAACCAGGTTGGTGGATGGACTTCCACTAAGGGATCGGAAAGGGTGTGATAAAAGAAAATATGATATAAATTATATCATAAGGGCAAGAGAATGATAATTTAAGTCTTCATAAAGAAGGACAAGTATTATCATTGGAAAATCGATCTATAGGTAAAATGACAAAATTCAGTCTTTATAAAAGACAAAGTATTTTAGTGTTGAAATATTCTCATAAATACAAAAATAAGAGACCTGAATGAATAATTATCATTAGTTATAATGGGGAAGAGCAGGATTAACTCTTCCTGATTTTTAAGATGCCCTCTTTTTCTCTCCGTACCTTAATTCTTGGCTTAATTGAAGGTTCAACTTGAATGAGGGATATAAATCCTCACTAAACCCTGACAGCGGTAAATAACTTTTAGGGCATGAAACGGTCGCTGGAATCGTGGCCTAAAATTCTGCCCAACCGTTACAGCTTTGATTTAGGGATTAGCGGGGTGATAGGGAGGGGATGGTCTCACCCAATTAATGTTTAAATTATATTTAAAAGGAGGGGGTAACCACCTATCAGGGGGGAGGCGAGATAACGCCCAAAAGGAAAAACACTCTGCTCGCTACCTACCTCAATCTGCACTGCGTACTGGTTATTTTATTAATGACTTCTCCCAAACTGAGAGGAAGGACTAGCGATGAGGGCCTTGAGAGATCCAGATCGGTTCTGGGCATGCATCGGGTAAGAGGTTCCTTTATACTTTTCTTGTTTTTTGTAAACGCCTCTAGTAATGGTTAATCCAAATCAGGCCGTGAAGGCTGAGTGCTGGTATGAAAACCTAGAGTTTGCATGATGTGAAGACTGTATATTAATCTGAATTTTGAGCATAGCGTCCTCTCCAATAAACTGGTTGCAGGATGAGTGTTAATATGGAAACTAAGTGTTTGCATTGGTGAAAATTGTATAGTAACCTTAAGGCCTGAACACAGTTTTCCCCTCCAACGTATGGTGTGAAGGCTGATTGTTACCTGTTGGTATGAAGACTACGCGTTTGTTTTTTTTTAAAGCTGTATATTCATCTTGAGACCTGAGCATAGCGTCCTCTCCAACGAACTGTCTGCAGGCTGAGCGTTATTATGAAAACTGAGTGCTAGCGTTTGTATGAAAAATGTGTGTGTTAACACTGTGATCTGCACATTAGCGTTTCCCCTCCAATGAGTTGTGTGAAAGTTGGGTGTTAGTGTTTTGGTATGAAAACCGAGTTTTAACTTTCTCTCTACCAATGAATTGGTATGAGATCTGAACATTTTTGTTTCCTCTGCCAAAGAATCTCAACCTTGTTTTCCTGCATGTTCCTCTTTCCAGTGGCTTGTATAAGATCATGGGCTGGCGTTAGTTAGGAACTGAGTTGACACCCCGTTGGCTGCGATCCTTATTCAGGGTTTGGAATCCATTTGCCAAGTTTTCTTTTCATTTAAAGAATTGGGAAAATTTCTGGTTCATCTGATGTTCACGACTTCAGATCCTTTTTTCTTAAGCGCGTGATATGAAATGAATTCTTCATATGATTGTTTGTATGGATGACCATCCCGTTTAATTCTCAAGCTAAGTCAAATTCAATTAGAGGATGTTCTTGTAGGGCTTATATCTGTTTGGAACTGATAGGAGGCATTAAAGGTAAAATACCAAATTACTCTGATTGTAAAGTTGGGGTGAATGATAATTCACTGATTGTCTCGGGCGGTGGGATGCCTATATATTATGAATGCTATAACATTTGCCGTGTAGTGGTTAAAGTGTATGAAGAAATTTTGGCAACCATGAGGTTGTGGAATGTAACTGATCCAGTGGATTTTATATAATACAAGGGTTGGTGGACGTAACCCCAAGAACGGGGTGAACCACGTACATCTGGTCTCTCTCTCTATGTGTGCATCTAGTTCTTTTTCTATTTCCACTTTTGTACTGTGTTTTCATGAGTACTAATCTGTACAAGATCTCATTTAATAGTATTTTAAATGCTCTCGAATTATAGATATGCATAAATTTCATGTGGAATTACATAAGTATATCATCCTCTCTTTGTAGTTTCCATGTTGAGATTGAATGGAAAAAGAAGGACTATTAACAAGGCCTTGTCATGGTTATACTTGTATTGCTAGAATGCACTGGGATTTTCCATCCAACGCAGAAGTTCTGATGGCTTAAACAAATCTTATGTTTTCCATTCTCACTAAAAGATAGCAATAATTCTCTGAAAAGATGGAACTATTACCACGATCTGAATGAGATCTAGTTTTAACTCTGAATTATGTTCATGATTAAGCTCTGCTAAATCGAATGAACCATTTCTTTTCCTGTACACAACTCCTTTGTATTTGGGAATCATTTTGGCAAGATCTAGGATTGTATACCATGAACGTGTCTTGAGTTCATAATCTCTTCTTATTAAGAACGTTTTGCTGAATATATACCTTTCAGTGATACCACCATCTTGAATCCGATTTGGTTAGATCCATCTCTTGACGCCGATGTTTGGGTGTGACATTTTCCTTCGTGTAAATGTGGATTATAATTTTGAACGTCTTTGGATATGGAAGTTTTGATCTAAATGCCCACGCTGAATGAGTGAGTTTGATTACCTGTCTTTGATGTGTTTTTTTTATGGTTCCTGCATTGGATAATGTGTTGGATCCAGATTCTGGCAGCCTACTGGCAGACTAGTGGATCCATAGCGCGCATGATACTTCACCCATTACTATGATTTAATTTTTACTATGATTGGATTTCGTCTTGTAAGCTGACGCCTGTGTTGGAACTAATCTCAACAATATTGAAACCTATTCATAATCCAGATACATGGGTTTTATTCGTAGCTTGATTACGGACTGTTCACTGGCCCAACACGGTGCGTATAATCACAGACTGCCACGTAACAATTTCCGCCCCACACTACTGGTAGCGCCCAGCTGACGCTTGACCGGGCTTCCGCAAGAGGCAGTTTTAGGCTCATGTACCTAGTACTATCATAGCACTCTGGTAATCAGTAATCAGAACGAGTATGTCTGGTTGGTATGTTATTATGCTTAACATGTCCTGAGCCCAATTAGTACGTACGGGGGTGTCATTTAGCCGAAATATTTTAGTACTTTGGTTTTAATTTATGAGTTACACCTACCATTTGCATGTCCGACACTCACTGTGGTATTATACATTTATGTTTTAAAAGGATCTGATATGTACAGTTCCTACTTCCTCCTTATACGAGATCAGTGTTTTGCTGCATGCCTGAGTTTGTTTAAATGCCTGTCTTTCTGAATGAGATTTGTGTTTATCAGCATATGCATATACTTGTTTGCATTAAGATCTGAAGAGATGTGTTTAAATTCCTTCATGGTAATAAGATTCACGGTTATCTGGAAAGCGCATACTCTAGCTTGCGTTTTCAAATTGGAGAGATATGCGTAAATGCCTGCGCTTTCTTGTAACAAGATATGTTTTTATTTTAACTTGTGTGGGTGATTATAATCCAACTGGTTCTTATATCATATGCATGCGATGAGACTGGTGTTGATGGTGTGTACTTTACTAATCCATATAATCACTCAACATGCTTGGGCTTCCCAATTACATTATGGTACTAAGTTGGTATGCGTATTGCATAGCTAGGGTTATTGTATTTGGGGAACTCTTATTGTATTATTGAAACCTTCGATAAGTGTACATATTATATGTGTATGGGTATAGATCCTTGGAAAACCACTAATCCAAAAAGAAGATACTGCATGAAAGATTCCTGCCATGGCCTTAGGGCTTATGTATATGTGTGCCCTAAGTCAGGAAAGGATTACTTAATCATACGTATAAGCTTGCTTGGCTTATGTTATAAACTTTGATCTCGACATAGTGGATGCAAAACACATGTTCTGCTTTTGTAGAGAAGAATGAATTTTCGATATGTGTAGTTGACTTGTTGAACTTGCTCCATTGAAACGACTTTTGAATCTGCCACTAACAGGATAGACTCTTTTAGCAGTAACAAGAAACTAAAATTCTTGTACTTTTCACACATAACCACGTTTGGGGTATGAGGGGTACATTACATATGGTATCAGAGCCTGAGTTGAAACACTTGGGCCTAATTGGGCTCAAAACGCTCCTACATGTTTTATTTTGGAACTACATGTTAACTGACCTTGGAGTTGTGCAGGGAAGGCTGGAACATTGGCCCAAAAAAAAAAATCACAACAAAGATGACCCAATACCTTATCAACTCAATGTGAGACCCGAGCAAGTAAGTACACAGGTATCAGGTTATTCTCTTGCTCACTTATGAATATGTTGACAAATAGCTAAGACGAATGCTTCGTCTCTATTTTGAGTTGCACCAATAAAAATTTACTGAGGTTTAAAAATTCTTCTTGGTCAAACTCATGATTGACGAGAGTACTATAGTAGTTCTATTAAAATAGTAGTATGGGAATTGGAGACTCATAGTTTTATATATGAGTATATTCTGTGAGTTTGTTTCATTTTCATTATGCATCCAGGTTTTTTAGAAATAGGGATATATGGTTATAATTATTTTTCTCTGATCTTTGCAAGAACTCCAATGTACATTAGAGTATCGATTGGATGTGAGATTTAGATTTCCATGGATTAAATACACCGGCAAAAATGGATCTGAATGTATAAAATGAATCATGTTAGGTCCGATGCCTCTAAAAATGTCTGCATGCCTAGATCTAATGATTGTATGCATTTTAGATATAGATTTGATGAATGAGATCCATATTTCCATGGTTGTATGAAATTGCAAAAGACAGATCTGATCATAGGAAATTAATCCTGTTAGACCTGATGCTTGTATATGGCTGCATATATAGATCTCATGTATGGGAATTCCGATCTCGTGGTGGCATGAGTTGCAAAGATAGATCTGTTTATAAATTGAATTCTGTCGAGGTCTAATTGTTGTGTGTATGGGCATGGGCCGGGAGCTTGTTGCGTATTTGCTTAGATAAGGTTAATTCATGAGTCATGAATGGAATGCCTCCTATTTCCTTAATTCTGGAATTACTGGTGATATGTGTAATCCTTTAACCTTGTGGTTGAGTATCAAGATTGAAAATCTTTATTTGGATTCCAAATTTAATCGGGTATAAATTACGAATTTGTTTGCTGAAATTATATTAAATGCCTAAAGAATGTCGGCCCATTTCTTGACAACGGCAGAAAAATGAAGGTTTGAAAGTTGTTAACGGTCTTTGATTGGTGGTTATAAATTCATTAATCGAGGTTTTGGAGTTTTGTATGTTACAACCTATTTCTTGTTCAGTAAAGTCACAAATGAGAAAAATATACAAGACAAGCTGTATCTCCTTATGAATCATAACATTGTTGGATTGAGCATTGAAAATCCTTAAATAGAATGGCGAAAGTACTTCTTGATCCATGTTGACCTCGCTAGGGATGTTTTGGATATTAGTGAATGATGTTGTGCATACTGAAATGTTTTTGTACCATCCTCATAATTAAGAAAATGAATTCTTAGAGTCATGCTCTTATTAGTGAACATTTTGGAATTGGTTCCTTGTTTAGATTTGAGTTTTGATCTTAAACTATCCTATGTTTTGATTTGGCCATGGATGGCATTTTTTTTTGGGTACATTGATATGCTAAGAAAATATAGACCATTTTATTGCTATCATATGTCTATCTTTAGGTTCTAGCAAGAACACTAGAATTGAATTCTATCACTCGATTAAATGATCTTGTTGGTAGTCTTGTGAATGAAACCATTAAGAACTTGGAAACATTGTTGTTGCTTGGGTGATGTTAAGATGGCATCTTAAGAGCTGATATGGATTTGATATTAATAAATGAGTTGATAAATGTTGTATAATGCTACATACTAACATGGCACGATGGGCCAGGAACACTATCGGCTGGAGCCGACCATTAGAAAATATTGTTGCCATAGATAAGGAGGTTAAGTATGGGTATTGTTTTTACTTCATATAATTGTCGAACCTCGATTTTTCCTCTATAAACAAGGGAAAAATCTTGAGGATGTTGTTGCATACTAACATTGCAGGCTTCACCGAGATTATGGCCATTGCTACATCGAAGTACATTATGGTATATAAATATGCCTTTGTATGTAAGTTACGCTCAATTGCTCAGAAAAGGAGTAAGGAGTAATTCTTGTTTTGTTTAAAAGGATACGTAACTCGTGAATGACGATTAAAAAAATCGATGCAAAGTATGAAACTCTCATAACTGGATCATTGGCATTTTTGAATGTTTTTGACTGGCCATGTAAGTTGAATTATGAATCAAGACAATGACAATAAAGTCATGTAGGCACCATGGAATGTGCGTTACAAAAATCAATGTTAAAATTTACACAAAAAAAAAAACCTTTTTTGGATGTCGTGGGAGCACCGTGGTGTTAGGCAAGTGATTGCCGCGTGAGCACACTGGTGTTAGGCATACATGCTGCAGGAACACAGTGGTGTTAGGCAAGTGATTGCCGCGTGAGCACACTGGTGTTAGGAATACATGCTGCAGGAGCACAATAGTGTTAGGCAAGCGATTGCCGCGTGAGCACATTGGTGTTAGGCATGGGGTGTGGCAAAAGACCTAGGCAAAATTTGGACATCTGGAAAGACAGGACGCTGTTTGATGTCACTGAGGAGAGTAACCTCAGAATTATTGTAATTCCACACCAGGAAAAGGAAAAAGAAACTCAAAGGGAGTTGGTAAAACATTACGAACATAAAAACATGTCAAATGACTGTTCCAAAAGGCTGTTACATTGTTTAATGTGAAACATGGTTCCTCAGGTAGAGGACGACCCAATTGACCAAATGTTGGAGATAAAACCAACGGAAAAGTGGTAGTAATCATGTTTTTATTTGCATTATGAAAATGTTTTGGGTATCATGGCATAAAGGAACACCAGGAAATTGCATTACAATGCAGAGGGGATCTATGTCTCATGTTAATTTGAATTCTATTTTGTACATGATGTACTAAAGAAAATTGAGCTAGACCCAAGTTTGTTGCAGGAAAACAGCAGGCCTTGAACAATGGGGACTTGAGAAGACACGGAAAGATCACAAGGATCAGAATTAAAAGATGAAAACAAGAAAAGAGCGACATGTTGGAAGAAGAACAATGAGGACGGTGTTATTTTTAAGGGGGGGAGAATGTAACATCCCTTCTGAGTCCTTTGGATATTTTGTATTTTGTACTTGTTTCTGGGTGAGGAGCTCAAGGCCAAGGCCCCACCAGAAGAAAGCTAAAAGTTTGGCAATTATTTTTCTAAATAATATCACTGCAAGAAAACCACTAGGTTGAATAACGAGTGGTATGGGAGCTGTAATATTTTCCTTCCCTACAAAACCCAAAATAGGAAACGTAAGTGAAAGAAAACCCTAATTCGGTTACTTAAAAAATAAAAAATAAAAATGCAAGGGGGCTGATAACCACACTTGCGGCAGGAAAACCAGGTTGGTGGATGGACTTCCACTAAGGGATCGGAAAGGGTGTGATAAAAGAAAATATGATATAAATTATATCATAAGGGAAAGAGAATGATAATTTAAGTCTTCATAAAGAAGGACAAGTATTATCATTGGAAAATCGATCTATAGGTAAAATGACAAAATTCAGTCTTTATAAAAGACAAAGTATTTTAGTGTTGAAATATTCTCATAAATACAAAAATAAGAGACCTGAATGAATAATTATCATTAGTTATAATGGGGAAGAGCAGGATTAACTCTTCCCGATTTTTAAGATGCCCTCTTTTTCTCTCCGTACCTTAATTCTTGGCTTAATTGAAGGTTCAACTTGAATGAGGGATATAAATCCTCACTGAACCCTGACAGCGGTAAATAACTTTTAGGGCATGAAACGGTCGCTGGAATCGTGGCCTAAAATTCTGCCCAACCGTTACAGCTTTGATTTAGGGATTAGCGGGGTGATGGGGAGGGGATGGTCTCACCCAATTAATGTTTAAATTATATTTAAAAGGAGGAGGTAACCACCTATCAGGGGGGAGGCGAGATAACGCCCAAAAGGAAAAACACTTTGCTCGCTACCTACCTCAATCTGCACTGCGTACTGGTTATTTTATTAATGACTTCTCCCAAACTGAGAGGAAGGACTAGCGATGAGGGCCTTGGGAGATCCAGATCGGTTCTGGGCATGCATCGGGTAAGAGGTTCCTTTATACTTTTCTTGTTTTTTGTAAACGCCTCTAGTAATGGTTAATCCAAATCAGGCCGCGAAGGCTGAGTGCTGGTATGAAAACCTAGAGTTTGCATGATGTGAAGACTGTATATTAATCTGAATTTTGAGCATAGCGTCCTCTCCAATAAACTGGTTGCAGGCTGAGTGTTAATATGGAAACTAAGTGTTTGCATTGGTGAAAAATGTATAGTAACCTTGAGGCCTGAACATAGTTTTCCCCTCCAACGTATGGTGTGAAGGCTGATTGTTACCTGTTGGTATGAAGACTACGCGTTTGTTTTTTTTTAAAGCTGTATATTCATCTTGAGACCTGAGCATAGCATCCTCTCCAATGAACTGTCTGCGGGCTGAGCGTTATTATGAAAACTGAGTGCTAGCGTTTGTATGAAAAATGTGTGTGTTAACACTGTGATCTGCACATTAGCGTTTCCCCTCCAATGAGTTGTGTGAAAGTTGGGTGTTAGTGTTTTGGTATGAAAACCGAGTTTTAACTTTCTCTCTACCAATGAATTGGTATGAGATCTAAACATTTTTGTTTCCTCTACCAAAGAATCTCAACCTTGTTTTCCTGCATGTTCCTCTTTCCAGTGGCTTGTATAAGATCATGGGCTGGCGTTAGTTAGGAACTGAGTTGACACCCCGTTGGCTGCGATCCTTATTCAGGGTTTGGAATCCATTTGCCAAGTTTTCTTTTCATTTAAAGAATTGGGAAAATTTCTGGTTCATCTGATGTTCACGACTTCAGATCCTTTTTTCTTAAGCGCGTGATATGAAATGAATTCTTCATATGATTGTTTGTATGGATGACCATCTCGTTTAATTCTCAAGCTAATTCAAATTCAATTAGAGGATGTTCTTGTAGGACTTATATCTGTTTGGAACTGATAGGAGGCATTAAAGGTAAAATACCAAATTACTCTGATTGTAAAGTTGGGGTGAATGATAATTCACTGATTGTCTCGGGCGGTGGGATGCCTATATATTATGAATGCTATAACATTTGCCGTGTAGTGGTTAAAGTGTATGAAGAAATTTTGGAAACCATGAGGTTGTGGAATGTAACTGATCCAGTGGATTTTATATAATACAAGGGTTGGTGGACGTAACCCCAAGAACGGGGTGAACCACGTACATCTGGTCTCTCTCTCTATGTGTGCATCTAGTTCTTTTTCTATTTCCACTTTTGTACTATGTTTTCATGAGTACTAATCTGTACAAGATCTCATTTAATAGTATTTTAAATGCTCTCAAATTATAGATATGCATAAATTTCATGTGGAATTACATAAGTATATCATCCTCTCTTTGTAGTTTCCATGTTGAGATTGAATGGAAAAAGAAGGACTATTAACAAGGCCTTGTCATGGTTATACTTGTATTGCTAGAATGCACTGGGATTTTCCATCCAACGCAAAAGTTCTGATGGCTTAAACAAATCTTATGTTTTCCATTCTCACTAAAAGATAGCAATAATTCTTTGAAAAGATGGAACTATTACCACGATCTGAATGAGATCTAGTTTTAACTCTAAATTATGTTCATGATTAAGCTCTGCTAAATCGAATGAACCATTTCTTTTCCTGTACACAACTCCTTTGTATTTGGGAATCATTTTGGCAAGATCTGAGATTGTATACCAGGAATGTGTCTTGAGTTCATAATCTCTTCTTATTAAGAACGTTTTGCTGAATATATACCTTTCAGTGATACCACCATCTTGAATCCGATTTGGTTAGATCCATCTCTTGACGCCGATGTTTGGGTGAGTCATTTTCCTTCGTGTAAATGTGGATTATAATTTTGAATGTCTTTGGATATGGAAGTTTTGATCTAAATGCCCGCGCTGAATGAGTGAGTTTGATTACCTGTCTTTGATGCGTTTTTTTTATGGTTCCTGCATTGGATAATGTGTTGGATCCAGATTCTGGCAGCCTACTGGCAGACTAGTGGATCCATAGCACGCATGATACTTCACCCATTACTATGATTTAATTTTTACTATGATTGGATTTCGTCTTGTAAGCTGACGCCTGTGTTGGAACTAATCTCAACAATATTGAAACCTATTCATAATCCAGATACATGGGTTTTATTCGTAGCTTGATTACGGATTGTTCACTGGCCCAGCACGGCGCGTATAATCACAGACTGCCACGAAACAATTTCCGCCCCACACTACTGGTAGCGCCCAGCTGATGCTTGACCGGGCTTCCGCAAGAGGCAATTTTAGGCTCATGTACCTAGTACTATCATAGCACTCTGGTAATCAGTAATCAGAACGAGTATGTCTGGTTGGTATGTTATTATGCTTAACATGTCCTAATCCCAGTTAGTACGTACGGGGGTGTCATTTAGCCGAAATATGTTATTACTTTGGTTTTAATTTATGAGTTACACCTACCATTTGCATGTCCAACACTCACTGTGGTATTATACGTTTATGTTTTAAAAGGATCTGATATGTACAGTTCCTACTTCCTCCTTATACGAGATCAGTGTTTTGCTGCATGCCTGAGTTTGTTTAAATGCCTATCTTTTTGAATAAGATTTGTGTTTATCAGCATATGCATATACTTGTTTGCATTAAGATCTGAAGAGATGTGTTTAAATTCCTTCATGGTAATAAGATTCATGGTTATATGGAAAGCGCATACTCTGGCTTGCGTTTTCAAATTGGAGAGATATGCGTAAATGCCTGCGCTTTCTTGTAACAAGATATGTTTTTATTTTAACTTGTGTGGGTGATTATAATCCAACTGGTTCTTATATCATATGCATGCGATGAGACTGGTGTTGATGGTGTGTACTTTACTAATCCATATAATCACTCAACATGCTTGGGCTTCCCAATTACATTATGGTACTAAGTTGGTATGCGTATTGCATAGCTAGGGTTATTGTATTTGGGGAACTCTTATTGTATTATTGAAACCTTCTATAAGTGTACATACTATATGTGTAGGGTATAGATCCTTGGAAAACCACTAATCCAAAAAGAAGATACTGCATGAAAGATTCCTGCCATGGCCTTAGGACTTATGTATATGTGTGCCCTAAGTCAGGAAAGGATTACTTAATCATACGTATAAGCTCGCTTGGCTTATGTTATAAACTTTGATCTCGACATAGTGGATGCAAAACGCATGTTCTGCTTTTGTAGAGAAGAAGGAATTTTCGATATGTGTAGTTGGCTTGTTGAACTTGCTCCATTGAAACAACTTTTGAATCTGCCACTAACAGGATAGACTCTTTTAGCAGTAACAAGAAACTAAAATTCTTGTACTTTTCACACATAACCGCGTTTGGGGTATGAGGGGTACATTACACCCCCTCTTCAAGAAACTTCACCCCGAAGTTTTCAAAACAAGTAAGGAAACTGCTGGTGCATTTCAGATGCATCCTCCCAAGTAGTTGAGTTAGAACTGTAGTTATCCCATTGGACCTTTACCTGGTTGACTAATCGATGCCGAAGCTGTCGAGTTCGTCGGTCTAGTATACGGATCGGTTCGGCCTTCAAGACCCCATTGTCCGATATCTGCAAGTTACTCAAATTTATAACATGAGAAGGATATGAAATATAATGACGCAAAATAGAAACATGAAAAACATTATGCATGCGACTCAATGATGATGGCAATGCAAGATGATAGGCAACCGGTACTAACTTGTCGAGTATCAAAAACGGTCCTACGAATCGCAGTGATAATTTAGCTCCCTTCCCAAATTTAATGGAGCTCTTTTGTGGCCTAACTCGAAGGAATACTTTATCACCTACTTCATAACTACTATCGATTCTATGTGCATCAGCATAGCTCTTTTGTCTATCCCGTGTCTCCTTCAACCATGCACGAATAGTTGTCATCTGTTCTTCCATCTCTTGAATTAATTCTAGTCCTACAAGGACTCTATCTTCCAGACAATCCCAACTCAACGGGGTTCTGCGTGGCCTCCCATATAAGAATTCAAATGGTGCCATCTTAATAGAGCTTTAATAACTATTGTTGTAAGCAAACTCAACCAATGGTAGATATTCCTCCCAATGCTTTTGTTGATCCATCACATACATATGTAACATGTCTTCCAAGACTTGGTTCACCCTTTCTGTCTGGCCATCCGTCTCAGGGTGATATGATGTACTAAAATTTAGCCTTGTCCCCAAAGTGGCTTGGAAACTTGTCCAAAATATTCCAATGAATACTGGCCCTCTATCTGAAATTATCTTGCGAGGTACACCATGTAACCTCACAACTTCATTTATAAATACTCTTGCAATCTTGGGTGCTTGATAGGTAGTCTTTATAGGTATAAAATGCGCACTCTTAGTTAAAGTATCTATGACCACAAAAATAGAGTCATGTCTTCTTGCTGTCATTGGTAATCCAACAATAAAATCCATTGATATAACCTCCCATTTTGATTTCAAGATTACATGTGGTTGTAGTAATCCCGCGGGATGCCTATGCTCAGCCTTGACCAGTTGACATTCTAGGCACCTTGCCACAAAGATAACTACATCTTTCTTCACTCCACTCCAATAAAATAACGGTTTTAAATCTGCGTACATCTTCTTAACCCTAGGATGTGCCATATACACAGCCCTATGAGTCTTTGACAAGATCAAATTTTGAACTTCTTCATTGAATGGTACATAAATTCTCTTGTTATATCGCAATAATCCATCTTCCTCAAACACATACCCTTCATACTTTGGGTTCTTCAATACCTCATTTTCTAACTCGGTCTTAACCTCTCTATACCACTCATCTTCCAATTGTAATTCCAATATCTTTTCCCATAAATTTGTTTTTAAGGGTACTAGAGAAAATATACGAGGCCTTCGACTTAGAGCATCCGCCACCTTATTCATCATCCCCTTGATGTACGATATTTCAAAATCATATTCGCTCATTAATTCAGACCACCTCCTTTTCCTAGCATTGAGGTCGCTTTGGGTGAAAATATATTGTAACCCATGGTGATCTGTCTTTAACTCAAATTTCCTTCCTAACAGATAGTGTCTCCATAAACGCAAGGCATAAACCACATCAGCAAGCTCTAAATCATGCATTGCATAGTTCTCCTCGTGAGGTCTAAGTTTCCTTGAAGAGTAAGCTATCACCCTACCTTCTTGCATCAAAACACCTCCTAGACCTTCTTTTGATGCATCAGTACACACTAAGAAGTCTTTATCCATATCTGGTACCTTAAGAATTGGAGCCATCGTTAACAACTACTTAAGCTTTGCGAATGCCTCCTCACATCCTTCTGTCCATATGAATTTCTTGTTCTTCTTCTGTAACTCCGTAATTGGGCTTGCAATTTTTGAGAATCCTTCTACAAATCTTCTATAATACCCCGCTAATCCCATAAAAATACGCACCTCATGTACATTTTTCGGTGCTGTCCATTCAAGAATGGCCTCAATCTTTGCGGGATCCACCGCTATACCATCCCCGGTTATAACATGTCCTAAATAATGAATCTTTGGCTGGAAGAAGGAACACTTTGATAGCTTGGCGTATAGTTTGCGCTCTCTCAAACACTGCAACACAAGTCTTAAATGCTCTTCATGCTCTTCTTGCATCCTTGAGTAAATAAGGATATCATCTAAAAACACTTGCACAAATTTATCCAAGTACTCTCTAAATACATTATTCATCAAGTTCATGAAAACTCCAGGTGCATTTGTCAACCCAAATGGTACTACGACAAACTCGAAATGTCCATATCGAGTTTTAAATGCAGTCTTTGGTAGATCTTCTTCTCTGATTCTTAGTTGATGGTATCCCGACCTTAGATCTATTTTCAAAAATATTGTTTCCCCTTTCATCTGATCAAACAGATCGTCAATTCTTGGTAAGGGATATTGATTCCTTATGGTTGCTTTGTTCAATTGACGATAGTCAATGCAAAGTCTCCATGAACCATCCTTCTTCTTCATGAATATCACTGGTGCTCCCCAAGGTGATATACTAGGGCGAATGAAACCTAAATCTAAAAGCTCTTGAAGTTGTATTTACAATTCTTGTAACTGAGGTGTCGTCATACGATAGGGTACTCTAGATATAGGTTCGGTTCCTGGCTTAAGTTCGATAGTGAACTCAATCTCCCTCTTAGGTGGTAACCCAGGTAATTCTTCAGGGAATACATCTGCAAAATGGGACAGAATGGGGTGTTGACTTACATCGACAGTTTCTTTCTTGTCATTCATCACTACCACTGCATACAACTCACATCCCTTATGCATGCTCTTTTTCAATTGCAATGCTGAAATAAACCTTAATGATACCCCTCTTCTAGTCCCTATTAGGATTCTCTTATGCCCGAAATCATCTATGCATATTAGCTTTTTCTCCTTACAGTCTAACATAGCTAAATGGGTTTCTAACCAATCCATCCTTAAGATAATATCATAGGATCCTAATGCTGTGGCATAAAGGGATACTTTTGTAACACACATGCCCAAGTCTACCTCACAATCCTTGACTAATTCTCCTACCCTTTGAGTGATACCCGATGCCATTTCGACTATATTGAAATCATCTTGCTTGCTTGCCATCACCTTACATCTAGACAATGCTTCATAAGAAATAAAAATTTCAGTTGCTCTTGGGTCTACTAAAAGAGAAAATTTCATACCATTTATTTTACTTGTCATCTCTAGCACGGTGGACTGATGTTCTGCCTGGCGGTTGTTGACTGCAGCATGGATTCGGTGAGCCTTTCCCAACTCTATAACTGTAGTCTATCGCTTTCCCTAAGTAGAATCTATCTTGGCTTGCGGACACTCTCTTTGGAAATGTACTTCTCCACAAGTCCAACACCCCCTTTTTGGGGCCGACCTCTGGACACTCGATTGAGTAAAAGTAGATCCACTTCTATACTGGGGGCGTTGCGCTACTGGATTTCCACTCTGATATTGTGACTGCATTGGTGGCCTATATGGTGGTCTTTGGCCACTCGGTGCACATCTCTGACTCCCTGCTATGGGACTCTTGAATGAATTTTGGCGTCCGGTTGCTGGTCTCGAAGCACTAGTTGACTGTACCCCTGGTCTCTGTACCACTGCTCCTGAAGGTCGAGGTAGTCGAGACTTCGCACCTCCTACAAGCTCTTCCTCGGATATGATAGCTTTTTTCACTGCTTCATGCAAGGTACGTGGCATCAAAATATGTACTTTTGCTCTGATGTTGAAGTTGAGCCCATACAGAA
>LPNX010965296.1:95748-108468 GCA_001517045.1 Pseudotsuga menziesii | reverse complement strand
ACCTCAATAGTTCCATAAATTTAGCTTCATACTCTGGGACTGATCGACCTCCTTGCCTCAAGGAATTGAATTCATTCAATTGCCTTTCAATAAACTCTTCAAATAGATAACGTTCTCGGAAATGTTCTTCAAACATTTCCCAAGAGACCTCTGTTATTTCAATTCCAAGCTGCGGCAGCAAGGTCTTCCACCATAGCAATGCGCTTCCCTTAAGTTGCAATGTCTCCATGCGCACTTTCATGTTTGAGGTATAATCGCGTAATGTAAAGCACATGGACATGTTCTCAAGCCATGCCTCAGCTGCAATGCCATCAGGTGCGCCCCAAAATTCTAGAAATTTCACCTTCTCAAGTTCTCTTTGAGCATTTTTTTTTTGCGGTTGCCGAGATCCTTCTATAGGTGCTACGGCATCTCTATCCTCTTGGTCTAACCGACTAATCAATGCCTCATACATCCGCTGGAATGAACGCATCATATTCATCACTTCACCTGCAGGTATATGGGTCGGTTCTTCCACTACTGGTGGATCACGTGGAGGCGAAGGCTGCAAAAGAGGTTGCATACCACGTTCCCTAGCACTTCTACCTCTCCTTCCTCTTCTTCCCCTAACATCCATGCTTCCTGAGTTTGTAAGGTGAATAGTTCATGTATTAGTTTCCAATCATTACATAAATAAAAATAAATAAATAAATATAAATAAACAAAAATAACTTAAAGAGCAATGAGCCCAAGGTCCTAGAGTTAGAACCGTGCTCTGATACGATGTGTAGCGCCCCCTATCATTCCAACGTCTATTAACAAGGAAAATACACATATTTTTTTTTTCATGATTAAAATTTTCATATCTATTGATTAAGTTACTTTCGTTTGTACTTTATTTTTAATTCTCTTTTGGATAAATGAAAAAGAGACCCTATCCATGTTATACATTTGGAGTTTAGAGATGCAATTATTCAAAAAATTATATGAGGATATAGATGTTGTAAGATTTAAAATAATATATATAGTATTTTACATCTTTTAATTTATTAATTTGAATAAGATAAATAAATTTGTTTCTTAAAAAAAATATTATAAATAACAATAAAATATGTTTTAAACATTTTTTTTCCATAATATAAATAATAAACTGATTACTAATATAAATAATAAACAAATTAAATATGACGTTTTATTATTAAAACTCAAATTTACATAACCTCATTATGTAATCAATTTCAAGTTTCATTATCTCAAGTTCTAAACTTAGAGCGATGTAGAAAAATTGAGATACACGATAGTCTGGTTGTAACAAAACCATCACCAATGAAAACATACTATCTACTTTCTTGATTTTTTTTAAGTTATAACATTGGCCTTTCAAGTGGCTTTATTATTCCAAAAACAAAACATCATCTGAGTTGATGCCTCAAGCCATTAAACAATGCAGATAGTCCAAACTTTGGTGTTTTGTCTGTAAGTGGACATCCATACTCCCACATTTACGTTCTGGAAATCACACCAACCCAAAAATTAAATTTTTATCAACAGACTATATTTTTATATAAATATCCAACGGAGGAAGGATGACAATGGTTTCCTTCACATTATCGCTTCTCTAATTGCATAGAAAACATAAAAAAAAAAAACAAGAAGCGTAGAGATTCTTTCCATCGTAAGAATTGGAAGACAGGCGCGATAGAGTCTATATCGCAGGTTGCATTGTTGAAATTTGTGAACCTATTAAAATAATGAAGAGTCCATATGATTTTCTATAAATTTAGGATTTTAATATATTCATTCCCCTTCCAGCGACTTGTATTCATTTCACGTCCAGAAACATCAACGCAAAAATCTCCAAACTATGGCTTTAAAATATTCATTTCCCTTTCAGTGACTTGTAGAGGTAAATCATGGCCAGGATTTTCGGATCTGAGTCTGAAAAAGAAAGTAGTTATCTATTCAGCATGTAGAGGTGAGATTGCAACAAAAATACTTCGGATCCAAGACATAACATTTAAGGCAATCACAACCATGGGAGAAGGTATAATGTTCTGGATTCGATTTACTGAAAGATGAAATCGCTTATAATGGATCTGAGTTGTATAACGAGTAAGAACCTACCAAGCATAGGGACTAGGTTATGAAATGCATCAAAACTATAAATGTAGGTATTCATACCCTAACCAAATAGCATCCGTGATGTATAGACGTTGGGATGAAAATCACTAGCCATAACTGAACTGTGTACATATCAATGCAAAGTCTACCAGGTGTACGATTTGGAGTATGAACCGCATACCTTGGGGCTTAGGTCATAGACATTATTTCAAAACTCAAACCCTTGGGTAATGCAAATTGTCTGGATATGAATAGGGATTTTAATACTAAGTAGAATCATCCATACGTTTTGCGGAAAGGTATGTAAAAGTATTAGATCTGAATCGTGGTTATAATATACAAATAGCTGCGACTTGAATCTCATTCAACACACAGGGATGTAAATCATAATAATACATACATCCCTAGTATAAATCTAAATCCATTACCCTGTATTAAATTCGTAGATCACATACCACAAATAATCTCATAGTTGAACCGAGCATATCATTTCGCTATTAAACAGAAATCCTCATTCAACACACAGAGATGTAAATCATAATAATACATATATACAAACCTGTACCCAGTATCTAGATCACATATTAGAGGCAAAATTTTGGGAAAAACGTTTTGTGGAGATGTAAAACAAGTTAAACAAAAACCATTCCCCATAGATCAATTGCTTGTACTTTTCTGAAAACAGTGCATACCAAAAAGAAACGATCTACTTATTGCAGATCGGATTACAAACATAAATATGAATCTAGCCACCATGCAGGAACATAGACAGGAATCTAAATGCAGCCGCCCAGGCATATAAACAGAATGTAATCCAGATCTCATAAAAATACCGGCATAAAACGCATACGCAGATCTAAAACATAAATCCAGATCTATAGAAAATACAAATACAGATCTGAAATATAAATCCATATCTACAATAACATACAAAGGCCAAGTTACAGATCTTCAACAAATACATTTCAGCAATAGAAATCATAATGACAATCTAACAATCCATAAAAACCTGAGTTTCTTTGCGCAGGCTTGTTCTTTCTGAGGTTGTCGCACCACGATCTTTTCGAGGTTCCCACGAACGTCGATCAGTTCCCAATCACAAGAGATCCACCGGTTGACCTCCCTACCATTCCAATGGGTACTCTCCTTCCCCAAGGACCCCCGAGCTGAATGGGGTTGCCGGAAGAAGTACCCAAGCACGATCAGAGTGTGTAGAATCACTAAGGGCCTCCCAACCCCTTCACACCTGATAAACCAAACTCTCTACAAGCACCATCCACTTCTGCATTCTCTCATCTGTCCAACATTAGGGTAAAAAGCATCCCATACTCAAATGCTACCCCTTTATTTATAGCGTTTTCATAATGTAAAATTATTATCATTGTTATTATTATTTTATTCTTATTTGAATTTATTTTTGTTTATTTCAAAGGATCTTTTGTCATATGAATTTATGTAATGTCATATGCATTTATCCAATCTTCTAATTTAGGATTTCTTTACTTAACTCTTCCTAAATTTCATTCCTAGATTTTTGCTTTTGATTTGCTATCTTCGTGTGTACAATGTGTTAATATTTAGAATCTTCTTTTATTTTATTTGTCATGATTTCTTTTTATTTTCATTATATTTTTTTATTTTTATTATTATTTCATAAGGTTGCACTTTCCATTAAGTTATTTTCAAGTCATAAGTTTATCGTTTTGTTATTAATTATTTACAATCTTATAGTTTAATAATTTCTTTTGTTTCTCCACGTGATATCAAGGGTGCCATGATCCTCTTCATGCCCTTCAAATATCCCACTTTCCGTGGTGGGGAGTTGGTGCGATGGCTGAGACCATGTTAACTCAGTCCAATCCACGCTATAGAGGGACTCATGGTTACCGAGGAATAAGGCCAACACCTCATTGCACGCCCCTCAGTTGATTGTCGTGAGTGACCAAGTCCACGGCCTACCCTCACGGCAGCATGCCTCTTGCAGGTAAAATCCTCTCTCGCTTTTCAACCTGCCACATGGAAATTATGTGCTAACCATACGATACTTTCTTCCGTGCAACCCCATCATCCTTTGTGGATCGATTGGGAACCAATATCATGTGCCTGCACACATGAAAACCATGTGCATTAATCGCACTACCCAATTTAATCAAAATATCATTAAAATAAATTATATCACCTGATATTCTGTTTGTACTCAAACTGAAATTCATGTGGCATTGACACCACCTTGTGTCATTGCGCAGTTGGGTCCCTGTCACACTAGAAAACTGTCAAAGCATCTACCAATATATCGTAAGAAATGAAAATTGTTCATATATTTCATTCACACATATTAAGATCAATCATATCACATTATATAAATATATCTACCAATGTCCATTCATTCATAAGAAATCATTGTGACACAACAATCAATACATATATAAGTCGTTTTAATTGATCGTATTAAACCGGGCCGTTTGTACTCAAAATGCCCTAAAACCATAACATATTTTAACACTTGAAATAGTCTGTCCAATAAGGAAGTACAATGTTGCATTACAAAATCTCATTTATCCATGAGTACCCAAATGTACCAACATGATCAAAACATATATTTCAAAATTTAACCCGGTCATTTGTGATAAAATGCCCTCAAATAATAATATAGTTGAATAATAAAAGAGTCTAACAAAATGGGGCACTACACTCGGGCTTCCCTCCTGAGCTCTGCCTCACAAGCTTACATCCATATTAATATCTTAACAATTACATTCAAAGAATCTTATAGCCAATATGTAAAATTTTCATTAGTGTATAAGATTGTGTCCTACAGAACTTTGCCTTTTTGCACATTCTAAACTTAAGAAAAATGTCATATATAATTAAATGTACAACATTCATCATCTAGGGATGGCGCCCTTCCACCATGTACCTATCCTAACCTTATATGTGTGTGTGGACATTTCTAAAGAAACAATCTTGATCAAGGGATGGTGCCCTTTCTAGATGCACTCTTCTTGTGAAGAGTCTATTTTCAAACATAATGTTTTTAATAATCAAAGTAGTAAGGTGTGAACTCTTTAGGATAACTTTAAAACATGAAATTGTCTTAGTAAAAGGGGTTTATCTACTCGACTTAATATGGAAAACTCTACATATGTAATATGATATACAAATAAAAATGATTAACATATTTTAAAGGAACTCTTCAGGGAAAGAACCAATCATCTGCTTCAGAAAAATAGTTCTTCTAATTTAAGGAAAGATAATCAATGCTTAATTTAACAATATATAGATGGAAAGAATGAGATGAATCCACTCTCTTCAACCACCTCTCTTTTCGGTTTTCATATATATAATATATACAATATAATAGTGAAACATACTTCTTCTCCTTTACTATACACATAATCTCAAACAAGGAATGAGTCCTACATCATTCCCTTCCGACAGAGGTAACACATTAACCCCGAATAAAATAATTGACCACTTACAAACAAGAGAATAGGAAATGGGTTGTGCCCTTCCCTTTCCACAAATATCACACATAGATCTTCGCTAAAATAAATAATAATTTACTAGAAGACAAGAGACTAGGGATTAGGATGTGTCCTTCGCTTCCCTTAGAGCTCACACTTAGTATAAATATAATCTATTTTAGTGGTTACCCTCAAAAAAACATCAATCAAAAGGAAAGGGACTTCCTCTCCTCTATAGAGGTTGTCCTTTCAACAACAACAAGAATCTTCTAAGGGAATTTCTCTCCTCTACGGAGGTTGTTTCTTCCACAACAAGAATCTTCTCTCTCTCTCTCTCTCTCTCTCTCTCTCTCTCTCTCTTGAGTAGAAACCCAAAATAAAATCAAAAGGATCTCGTCTCCCTTCAGAATTGTCATGCGAAGAACAATCCCCAAGAAAAGAAATGTGTTCCCTAATCGATCGATCCTTTCTTGTAACTATTAATTACTCCACTTTAAACAAAATGGGACCCTTTTTGGATCAAAGGGATACACCTCATATATTAATATATCCATAAAATTTATAATATATATACAACGAAATATTTTGTTATACTTATGTTAATGTTTAACTTTTAATAAGATTTAATTATTTATTCCATAACACCATTCTAATTATTTATAATACTTGGTAATATATATGTAATACCATAATTGTTTTTTAACAATGGGAACAACAACCTCCCAAGAGTATATCCAATAGCCAAGTCAGATACCAATAGTTAGAGATGTCCCGAAGTCCACTAGGGTGAGCTTCTTTTCCATTGGGTAATTTGTATTTATTTTGCAACATTTTTAGATATAAGATAATAGTAATATTATTTAGAATAATCACTAAATCTAATTTAGGATCACTTAGTATTTAATTTTAAGGTAATAGGTAGGTTATCCCAATTCACTAAAAGCTTGATACAAAAATCCACGAAACTTAGTTTAGGGAAACACTTAAAGTTTTAAGTGACCAAGAGAATATTAGCAAATTATATTTTCTTCACCTGGCTTAAACACCATGATTATACCTAACATCGAATACATGGATTCCTATCCAGTTTCCTCAATTCCCCTATTGTTTCGTTGTGCCAAGTCATTCAATCTTCTAAGTCTACAAACCCATTCACAACTTAAAAAATATATAACAATACTTATAGTGTTGTACACTTGCATTTGTGCTTCAGTTAGAGAAGGATTTGGATAGCATAGAGGATATTACATAATCGAAGCTAGCAACCCATTGTAGATGTAAACATTTTTAACTTCAAACAAGACAAACTCTTAAAATTTTAAATTCTATTTTAAATTAAAGTTTATAGGATTGCTCATTTTAACAAATTAAAATGGTCTTTTATTATTACCTATTTTCAAAAGATTACATTAAATAAGTTTTAAATGAAATAACTAGACCCACATACATTCATCTTAAATCTTAATTTATCAAATATAGAGTGGGATCCAATTTTTTGAGTTGTAATTTTTTTTAATTTAAATTAATAAATTTAATCAGTTTCTTCTTGCTTGATAAATTAGGGCATAGGTTTTAATTTTGTATTTTATATGCTAGCAATATTTTTTGCATGGAAGAGATGCATTCTACAGCCCAATAGGGAAAATATGTGTAACTCCTTCTGTGTTCATCCTAGAGTTGACACATGTCCTTTATAAAAAATAATAAAATATTATTAAAAATAACTTGTCAGCTTCAATTAAATTTAATTTTTTTAGAATTGAATACATATAAAACAACATAAATTAGATAAGCTAAAACAATAAACATTGGGTTGCACATTTTCACTCTAAAAAAGGGATTGCATATTGAGAGATTTTATCTCTATGGGTGCTTGGTAGATCCCTTTAGATTGATCTATGTTGGTTTAATTAATTATCATAATATTTTATTTTATAAGTCAACATGATTTTTTAAATTATCTTTTATTTTTGGTAGTGTAAAGTTAATTCACCATTATATTTTTTATTGGATTTATTTGAGACAATATTTTCAACATAAATTCATTTTAGATCTATTAAATATAGAAATTGATTCAATATTTTTATGTGTAATTTTTTTAATAATTCAATTTAAAGTTTTGAATTAATATATTATATAGAATTAATATATGAAATAGAATTAAATGATAAAAACTTAAATTTTTATCTGTAAAATGAAATTACATTAATTTTAATATAATTAAAATATAATGATCTTTTCCATAATTATTTTAGTGTGTAAAATTTTAATTAATTTGATATATATCTTTAAATTTTATTAATTTGTTTTTTTACTTATATACTATTTGTAATATCAATAAATTAAAATTAAAAATTAAATAACACACACCATTGAAAGTCGTATTAAAAAATAATTGAATCAAAATGTTATGCAAGAAGGCTCTTGTACGTATTCAAAAGTTCACAATCTCTAAACTTGAAAATTCTGATTTATTTGATATGTTATTAGAGTTGAAACTTTTTTTTCCACATAAAACATGAATAACCTTTTTATTCATATAAAAGGTTAAATTTTTATGATGTTTTCATGAATGTAACATCTTTGTTTAGTATTTTTACAAATGGCTTTTTGCCAATCAGTAATATTCATTCAAGATTACATTTTTCAAGATGATTTCATGCTTCTTTAAAAAAAAGGCTTTCTTTCTCGTCATTCAAGTTTCATTCAAAAATAAACTTTCCGAGAAATGCATGGAACCAAAAAAAAATTAATTATCTACCCTTGTTTATGGTTCAAAAACATTTCAAGAGCTATTTGTAAAGTGTATCAAAGTCACCTTACTATTGCATAAAAAAATACATTCAGAATACTTTCAAGAAATAAAAATTCATGAAAGTATATAGTTTCACTTGAGTTCATATTTTATGTAATGTACTTCTGTCATAGTTGTTGTTAGTCCACCAAAATGTTCATCTCCTTATATACATGCTTTATGTCCACATTTTCCATCATGTATTTTAAACCTTTCTGTTGTTTCTTCTAATAAAGGAATCAATTGAACACTATATATCTTATTAAGATGTGCTATCCATTTAATAATAATTTGTGAATTGATTACCTCTCTGTGAGCTGCCATCCATGAAAGGAGTCCTAAGGAACTCAATTCTGCATAATTATTAGTACCATTTCCAAATACTTCTTTAAATTTGTACCAATGCTTGTTAGAAATATAAAGTAAATCTTGTGCACCACATCTCTTCATCTCACCTTGAGTTGCCCCATCAAAATATCCCCAAGGATTTCTTTAATCAATTTATTCCATTGTAATTTGTTTAATTTTTATCTTCACATTATCGTGTGGGAAATTACTCATAATACTTTTACTTTGTAAATCACATTTGATTGGAAACACAAAGGAATCCTCGAAACAAATTTGATTTCTGGCAAGCCATATACCCCATGCAAGAATCAAAGGAAGAGATCTAATACCTTTTAAGTCTTCATTAAAATCCCATTCCGTTAGACATGCTTCCATAGTAGTCCACACAATCCTAGTATAAACACATTTCACCACAATATGAAGATTAGATTCTTCCTCGTTTTGACACAATTAACATCTGACAAGTCCCTCTCCTTCTTTCCTTTTGAGTACATGTCAAGTAATGGCCTTGTTTGATAAAAGAAATCCCATGAAAATATTTTTTTTTCATTGGACATTTGTATTGCCACACAACTTTCCACCACGAGTTCAGTTTTGAATTCACCATATCTTAAATGAAAAAATTATAACCTTCTTTTGGAGTGTATTTACCTTTAGAAGAAAACATTTGGGTATATCTACTATCCAAACATTGTTTCTTTTTAGATTTCAAATGTGATCATTCCATATGTTTATGGCATTTCATGTAAGTCCCACTACTTCCACTTTTAACCAACCTTCAGTCCTTAATAATGAAATGATGAAGCACCCAGATCAAAAATACTATTAATACCGATAAGCCCTTTTTCGTGAAAAAAAACATTCATATGACCAAGAATTTTATACTACAGATTGTATCCCACCTAAGGATCCTCACCCAAATGCACTTACCCACCTTCGAAGATATTTACTGAAACCAATTATATTTGAAAAAGACTATATTACAGCCTTCCATCCAATGGATATATTCATGCATATCTTTACTGTGATTTGAATCCATATCTTTATGGATTACATGAAAAGAAGCCAAACTCTTCAATATTTAAACCCATATAAAATTACAAAAGTCACCTATCATCTAGTGGAAACATTTTTTTCTTGGATTGGACAAGTTTATGCATAGATCAGAATTTGATAAAAATGCTAAATGAAAGAATTAAAAAATGTGCAGGCGATGACGACAAGAGTGTTAGGGTGAAAACACAAAGTTGGGTAACACTTCCGTGAGAATTGAGTGTCCAAACAACATAGCGAATGTTATTCGGCCGAATAAATATATTTATTCCGCCGAATAGTTTATTTATTTGGCCGAATAACTATAATTATTCGGCTGAATAATTAATTCTTTATTCAACCGAATAATGTTAATGGTAAACCATTTAATTTGACAGAACGCATACCCGACCGGAAATTTTTACTATAATTTTAATATTTATTCGGCTGAATAATTATTCGGACGAACAGTTGTTCGGCCGAACAATTATTCGGCTGAATAGTTGTTTGACCAAACAATTATTTGGCCAAATAGTTATTTGGCCGAATAATTATTTCGCATAAAAGGAAAGCTCCAGGCCCATTTTCTTTGTTTTCATCTGTAGTCATTTGTCTTCTTTTGGTCATGTTTTTTCATTATCCGATTTGTCTTTTATTGTCTGTCACCCCTGTCCTCTTCACCGGTCCTCCTGACATGGACATACTAGTTTCCTATCGGCGTGGAAGTCTGTTCGTGGAGGGCGCTTCATGATGGACTATTTGTTGTGGAGGTTTTTTCATCATGGAGGTGTTTTTGTTGAGGACACATTGTGTTGGTGTTTGTGGTCTTTCCTTGGAGGGTCTGTTCATGGTTTGGTGTTGCTGTGCTCCCCCTTGTCAGGTAATATTTTATGAAATTTCTTCTATAATTTGAAATGAAATTTCTTCTATAATTTGAAATGAAATTTTTAATATGTGATATATCTTTTGTTGTAGCCAATGGCATTCATTTTTCGTGACAGTATTGCAGAGTTAAAGTTTGCATATGTTATGTGTTGTTGTATAAATATTATAATTATAATTATAATTAATATCTATATGTATATGAACTCTGTCCATCTTAACATAGTAGATGAACTCTGTCCATGTTAACAGAGTAGGTGAACTCTGTCCAAGTGGACAGAGTTCATCAACAGAGACCATTTGGGTAAGTTTTTGTTTATTTTAATTATAATTTCTATGTTTTTAGAATTTAATATAATCTATTTGAATTAGAATGAAATATTTTTAACTTAAATTATAGGTAATAATTTAAATAGAATGAAAGGAGTTGATGAACTCTGTCCATTTGGACAGAGTTTATCAAAACTTGGATGGACAGTTCATGAACTCTATCCAGATGGACAGAGTTGAAGAATTCTCTTCAAATAGACAGAGTTAAAGAACTCTCTCAAAATGGACAGAGTTGATGAACTCTATCCATTTGGACAGAGTTCATTAACTCTGATCACATGTGAATAGAGGAAATCAAATCTGTCCAAATAGAAAAGACAATGGATTATACTTAGCAAGACATAGTTCATTCAGACTTCATCAATTTTTTTTGGGATAACTTTACTTAGTAAAACGTATTTTAGTAGTTTTAGTATTTTAGATTTGATCAACATTCGGATGGATAGTTCATGAACTTTGTATAGATGGACAAAGTTGAAGAACTCTCTCCAAATAGATAGAGTTAAAGAACACTCTCAAAATGGACAAAGTTGATGAACTCTATCCATTTGGACAAAGTTCATCAACTCTGTCCACATGTGAATAGACTAAATCAAATCTGTCCAAATAGACAAGACAATGGATTAAACTTGGCAAAACATAGTTCATTCAGACTTCATCAACTCTTTCCGTGATAACTTTACTAAGCAAAACGTATTTTAGTAGTTTTAATATAAATCATAAAAAAAACCATTATTACACATAAAACATCAGATTTTTTGATTACTGATGTGCTTTATTTTATGTATTTTTAATCTAAAAAGAAACATATAACTTGTATAATGCTTATTAGTTATAATTTATACTTAGTATTATACTAAGATATTGTGAATTTTTTATAATATTAATTTAAGTTCATAGGTATAATAAGGAAGATATTTGTATTAAATCTATTCATGGACAAAGTTCACGAATGAATACTATGTCCATGGATAGAGTTGATTAACTTTGTTTACATGAAGTGATGAACTTAACCATATCCATGTGGACAGAGTTGATGAACTCTGTCCATGCAGAGTTCATTAACTTTGTCAATGCAGAGTTCATCAACTATGACTTTGATCAGTTTACTTAGTATAAGGGATATTTTTTATGATTTTATGGAATAATGAAAATATTTGTAGTTGACATAAAGAAATGTAGTTTTAATTTCATATTTGATGATATTGGTTTTATTAATTTTAAAAATCCAAAATACATAAAAAACATAGAGATTGCTACATTAAATTTTTATACATCCAACAATAGTGTAGCTATTTTCATTTTAAGAACTACTAGATAATATTAGGGACATTTAGGTCTTTATTAAAAAGATAGTTTTAAAAATTTAAAACACATAAAAAACAAAAATATTGCTACATTAATTTTTTATACATCCAACAATAGTGTACCTATTTTAATTTTAAGAACTATTAGATAATATGAGGGACATCTAGGTAATAGAAACTTAGTTTTTATATTAGTTAGCTCTTTGACGTTAAGGCATTAACATGCAGAGTTTGGATATGTAATGAGTTGATATATTAGATAATATTAAGGACATAAAGGTCTTTATTAAAAACTTAGTTTTTATAGTGGTTAGGTGTTTGAAGGTGAGGAATTAACATGTAGAATTTGAACATGATAAGAGTTCATTTGTGTAATCTTGTAGATATCATCTCAAGTGAAAATACATAATAAATTAACTATAATCATTTAAAGAACTATTAGATAATATTAGGTATATATAAG
>LPNX010965296.1:60843-95671 GCA_001517045.1 Pseudotsuga menziesii | reverse complement strand
ATAGTAGCTAGGTTTTTGAAGTTGATTAAAATTAACATGTAGAAATTGATATGGAATTAGATAATAAATTAGCTATAATCATTTAAAGAACTATTATATAATATTAGGGATATCTAGGTCCTTATTGAAATCTTAGTTTTTATAGTAGCTAGGTTTTTGAAGTTGATTAATTAACATGTAGAAATTGATATTTCTGTAATTTTGTAAATGTCATATTCAATGGAAAGGGAGCAGCCTTGAGACAGAAGCATAGGTGGTCATTACATTTTTTGGGAGTTGGTGCCTGAAATGAAAATCAAAGATTATCGTGGTCACCTCTGGATTCAAGCTTATTGTATAGTTCACATTCAATTGATCATTGACGTGGCGATACTGGTAGAGATGATTTCTTCTTATCATCTATGGTTGTAGTGTCATTGATATAAAGAAGGGTCATTTATCTTTATTTTTAGAAATGGGTCTTGGAGTATTATGAGTTATAGATATGATTGATCAAATCTATGACTCCTATTACTCCTCGACCCATATTTACAGATCTATACATAAAATTTAGAGGAAGCAAAAGTAGTAATGTTTTTACATGTTTCTTCTTCAAGGTATGTAATATTATCCAAATTGTTTTCTTATATATAAGTTTAATTAGTTTAAATAATTTTTGACATTTGTAAAATGCTTGTATATATGTTGAAGCTTGGATCTCTTCAATATTTTGAGGAAAAAGGAAGACTTCATTGGAGGATAGTGGTGGAATTGTAAGTTTAATATTTTATTTTATTTATTTTGGTTTAAAATAGTTTAAATAGTTTGTAATATTTATAAACTATTTTTATACATGTTGTAGCTTGGGTGTCCTCCACCTTTTAGAGGCGAAGAGAAGACTCCATTGAATGATGGAGAATTTGAGGTAATTTTGTTAGTAATTGTATTGATCTTTTATATACTAGTTTTATGTTTTAATGTTTTAATTTTAATTCAAAATTGTTTAAATGATTTATGATATTCATAATTTGTTTTTATACATGTTTCAGATTGCTATGAGTCAAAGGGAATACCCTAGGTGGAGGATAGTGATGGACTTATTTGATTCAGACAGCGAATAGCTTAATTTTAGGATTATACACATATTCATGAATGTTTTTTTGGATTATATACATACATATATTGATCTTAGATATTGTTTTTTGGATTATATACATATATATTTAAAGGTTAGGAATGTTAGGAATGTTAAGAATGAATATGGAGAATTTTAACCTTAAGAATGAAAGCAATCCAATTTGTTACATTGATTTTAGATTTTGTTTTCTGGATTGTATACATGTATATGTAAAGGTTAGGAATGTTAAGAACGAATATGGGGAATGTTAACCTTAAGAGTTTTAAGTGAATTAAATTGACTATATAAACATGGGAAATGTTAGGAGTGGATGTGGGAATAGGGATGAGGAATGTTAAGAATGAATGTTAGGAAGTTTAGATAGGTGCAAATATATGAATGTTTGTATTAGTAAATTTATGTATATCTGTATATGTAACATATTTTTAATGTTGAAAAGTTTAGAAATTTAGGAATGTTAGATGCAATCTAATGTTAGGAATCAATGTGGAGAATGTTAGGAAGTGTTAGTAATGTTAAGGAAGTTTTGATAGGTGTAAATATATGAATGTATGAGTGAATGTTAGGAATGGTTAGGAAATGTTAGTAATGTTAAGAAGTTTTGATAGGCATAAATATATGAATGTATGAGTGAATGTTAGGAATGGTTAGGAATGTTAAGAAGTTTTGATAGGAATATTTTTTATTAATAAAGTAAAATTAGTAATTTGATTTTGAATTCTGATAAATTATAGCTCAATCCATCAATTTTTTAAGGTAACATTAAAGCAACTTGATTTTGAATTCTAATATTTTTTATTACTAAGGTAACATTAGCAACTTGATTTTGAATTTTAATAAATGACTGATATGATAGCCAATCTTAACATAGAACAAGAATTAGAACAAAGAATGATATAGTTAAAAACATCACAATGGAATTTCGTCCTCAATTATCTGTTCATGGTCATATTTGGACAGTTTCCATTTTTTATTTTTTAAGGTTTTTTTTTATACAACTTGTTCTAATTTTATTCGAGATGCACATACTAAATGACTATAATGACAACATATAACATCAGGTTCATAATCTTGAAAGTTGACATAATTTTCAATCATACAGGTTTGCTGCAAAAAATAGCCTTTTAAAATGATGGATCCTCTTTCATATGTAAATCTGTTATCATTTTAGTCCTCCAATAACTTCATTTTTCCTTCAGTGCATCACATCAAATAATATTTTACGTCTTCGTTGTTGTCTAAATGTGCAATCACAGTGAAAATATCTCCTATGCAAATTACAATTGGCGTTGGAGTTAAGTGAATTAAATTGACTATATAAACATACGGTGACGGACAATATTGAATAATCAACAACATCATTACCTTCTCTAACAAGATTTTAAATTCTATCACCATCAGATGATATTTTCATTTCTTATGATTCTAATTCTTCTATCTTTGCTAGTGGCATTTTTCCTTTTGGATTAATCTTTGTGTGTTTCCAATGTTTTACATAGTTGTTCGTTATGTTTTCACAAACTTTTGTAGTTTCAAAATTTTTAGTGCAAATATGACAAAAACATGTTTGCTTTCTACTGTCAAATGCAAACACGTTTTGGAAGGATTTTGTTTGAATAGAGTGAAGTTCTCTAGTTTCGTGTATGGTGCTAGCCTAGTATGGTATTGATCTATATATATCTTGGACCCCAACAAACCAAAAAAACCTACACAATAAATGATAAATCACAAATGACTACTTTTAATGTTAGTGTACAAATACTTCAATGTTAGTACATACATTTTTTAAAGTTGACAATTAATATAAATTAAAAGAATAATGTATATACCTGCGCACATATTTTGGTTGTTGACTACAATCATGGCTTAGATTTGATTTACACCATTGGACAACCTCTGCAACTGAATGAAATAATTTAGAAGAATGGTTCATTTGCCATCTTCGAAGTGCTCTCTTTACGCATGCTCCTGTACCATCATGTTCATCTTTTCCATTTCCAGTTTCAAAGAAATTCCAGCAATGTTTAATGTTCATTGCTTTATGAAGTCGACATAACCAAAAAAATGATCATGAAGATTTAAATTGTCCCGCACATCCATCCGACCATATCCAATGTTCATTGAATTCAACTTTACGACTTTTTAGTGAATCATAGAAAAAAATTTCAATACAATGTTGAACAAAATGTGTATCATGTGTACAATCATCACTGATATAAAAGTGATATTCTTTAATAACAGATCGATTGTAACACATTATTTCAATTCCATCAACATCTTGTTGAGAATGTCTATATAGAACATGGACAAATATTGAAACTTGGCCAGAATGATAGTATTCACTTTGAATCTCTTTTTGTGCAGCAAATGTATAGTTTTCTGCAAAATCAACTACAGACAAAATTGTTCCAGTTGGAAAAATTTCATCGGATTGTTTGAATTGAAGGTCTTGCCATCATGCTCTATGTGAATGCTTGGTGTACTTATAAATTTCACTTTCAAATACTTTGAGAAAATTTGTCACACATATTTGATCTTCTCGCAATTCAATTCTTTTGGAATGTGCATCACTAGAACTTGTAGAATAATTGTTGTATTCATATCTTCTCCAATCGACGCTTACATTTGAAAGAGACTAATCATTATCAATAGGGTATTTATTGTGGAATAAAACAAGATTTCCACAACCATGACAATGTTTTCCATTGACACATTTCTTATTATAAAATACTTCATCATGATTTCTTTTACATAGGGTTTGAGATATGAATTCACGTACTGTGGGCGGAGGTGGTGAATTTGTCCAAAACATTTTACGAAATTCAAGAAACGTGTCATAATATAATTGAAATTGCACATGATAATGACAAAAACATGTGTCACGTATAGTAATAGGTCTAACATATGATGGTTTTTGTTGCATAAATGTAGTGATCGACGTATTAATTCCACGATGATCTTCCTTGAATTTAAAGAACAATTGTACTTGTGTCATTTCCATTATATGTTTTGGATGGATTTCATATATATTTCATGATACTCTTTGTCATATCACATCCCTTAAATTTGGTGAAACTTGAGCATGTTCCAACCAATATTTCTGTACAATATCTTTAACACCTTCTCCCATTCTATCTTTGTAAGGTTGTCTACAAATAATTGCCCAGCAAGCAAGTTCATCATTTTCATCTATTTGCATTTTGAATTTGCTATGTTTGTATAATTTCTTTCTTGAGGTTCCAATTGCTTGTGCTAGTTGTGTTGTCAAACGTTTTTGTCTAGTACTAGCTGAAACAATTGCTATCTGAATTGATCTACGTGCAGCACTGGTATCTTTCTTTCTGGATTTTCCAAATTTTTTTATTGCATCACCTATATTTTCTATCACATTATGTTTCAATTTCCACTCTTTTGTCTCCTTTTGAATACCCAATAATGACGTAGCACCTTCTAACTTCTTGGACACCAATAAACATCTCAAAATTTGTGCTTGTCCTGCTATTGAACAATCTTTCAGAATATCATCATAAATTTATGTAGCATGATAGCGTGCAACATGTATGGGCAATTTTTCTCCATATTTTTCGCAATCAATGTCTTCCAACATTTCATCATCAATGGTGAAAGTACCTATACATCAAATTAAATTTAATTTAACATATCTCAAAAAATACAATTCATTATAAAAAATGAATTTCAAAAAATACATGATATATACATACTAGGTCCAATTTCTAGATCTTGGTTTTGATATTCAATATTGACTTCATCAACATTAACATGTAAATCACTATTTACGTCAAAATGGTCTTTTCAACTTCCATTTGTATTTCTTGTACCCTATTTTCAATTTCCATTTCATCAACATTATCATGTAAATATGTTCTTATATCTTCATTTATTTTTTTCGTTTCTGCAGTCCTTGCTCTTTTGGCTGTATTTCTGAGTTTTTTTTTTCCCTATTAGCATCGTCATCACGTTTATGATCACTTTTAATTTACAGTTTCTTTTATTTCCCATGATTGCTTAATCTCCTTTTGAAAAACCCTTGGAGAAAAATAAGGATACCTTGTAAAGAAATCTTCTTTGTAAAACAATTGGAAAAAAAACTCTTTGAAAAAAACCCTTATTTGAAAAAACAACTTATATAAATATTTTGGAAAAAAAAATCATTTGCAAAAATACTTTGCAAATAAACTCTTCGGAAAAGACCCATTTCAAAGAACCTACTTTGCAAAAATACCTTGGAAAAAAACTTTTTGAAAAAAAGAAAAACCTCTTTGGAAAAAAACCCATTGCAAACAAATAACCTACTTTGGAAAAATATCTTGGAAAAATAATTTATGAAAAAACTTCTTGCGAATAAATAACTTATTTTCAAAATTACTTTAGAACACAAAATCTTTGACAAAAACGCCTTAGGAAAAACTTCTTTGAATGTACCCCTGGATTATAAATAAGAGGAAAAATACCTTCTAAAAACTCTTTGGCAAAAGAAATCTCCTCTAAAAACTCCTTCAAAAATACTTTTACTTATACAAAATGAAGAGGTGAGAAAATAATGAGGCTCTTTCGTTTTACTTATACGAGATGAAGAGGTGCAATAATGAGGGAGGTGCGAAAATAATGAAGCTCTTTCGTTTTATTTATACGATTATTTTTTCCAGCTAACGAATTTCTTTTTGCACTCAGTTTTCAGTTGAACAACCTTATTTGTCACATTGCCGTTATGGAAAAACATTGTTCAGCTGAATAATCTTTGAAACCTGTAACCTGCACAGTTTTCAAGTTTCTCCATTTTCAGAAGGTAAAATGGATGCCTTACACTACAAATCGACTGTCGGACTTGATACCTTTAGTTTCGTTATTGAATCTAATTTCCGTAGTTATAGATTTTGTTGTGTATAGGTGTGATACGATATTTTTTTTTCTTTCATAACATGTGTCGATTTTAGTTTTATCTTTTTCAAAATGCAGTTGAAATGAAAAATATATAACTTTAAAAATACACCACCAAAAAAATTGAAACAATTATGGTGCACTTAATTGGAGTGTCTACTTCAAAAGGGTATTCGTAGATTTTTAAGTTTTATAGTCAATTGAGAGAAAAGTGGCGCAACCAAAAACATGTTTAAAATCGACAAGGTTTGCCCATCGATCGAATTCAAAAAAAATATTATAATTACTATATAGATCCATTGGTTACAACGTTATAGTCATCGCAATAGTATATTGTGTGTAGATTGTCGTAGCATATTTGTTTTTTGCAAAACACAACTTTAACAATGATTTTATGGGCGTAACCAAACATGACTATTTTTTAGTCCTTTCATTTTATAAGGACACACTTCCAAACATTTTCCAAAATGACATGTCAAATCTCAATAAAAAAAATTCAAAAAATTATGAATAGAAAGCCGACATAATTCTCTAAAAGTTTTGTTTTTACTTGAAAGTGAAATTCTAAACGAAAATATCACTTTCGTTTGCCCAAAGTTGAAAAACATGAAAAAATCAAATTTATTTTCTCATAAGACCCCCCAAAATAGACACCCATCTTCATGGATTAACCCGTTAATAAAAAATATATTTGTTCCCTATCCAGTATCTTTTATTTGATTTATTTGAGACAGTATTTCCATTGATGTGACAATTTGTCAATAGATAATTTCCACGCAGAGAAGTTGAGGATGTGTTGATTCAAATAATTCTAAACTAATCAGGAAGGATGTGCTCCAGTTGAGTTGTCTAACTAGTATGTGCTTCATGCTCCAATTGAGTTCTCGAATTTTTGGCTGATTTTTACTTGCTTTTTGTTTTTTGTTATGAGTGGGACTATTTTTCTTTTATTTATGGCTCAGTTTTACTTGTTTTTTTTTATGAATCTTTATTAAATTTATACTCTTTTTCTGACTTAAAATGACCTAGCAAACAATAAAAATTTGTTAGTTAAATTTAATGTATTCCCCTTTGATTTTAGAAAAGTCAAAATCATCGCCTAGTTAAAAAGACAGCTCACTAGTTGATGGATATGGCGGTGTTTGTTTTATATGGAATATTTACAAAAGTGACTAGTTCTAGAGTTGTTATTATCATTAATATTAAATCTTAAAGATATAGATTAGATAATGAAGGCGAAACTTGATTCGTTTTCATTTTTAGTAAACGGTGAGATTACATAGGGCAAACACATCACCCAAACGTAGAAAAAGCCAACTTGGATACCTGCCATAGTTAACTCTATAAATAAGTGTTGTATTTACACTAATTTAGATATGCGTAGTGGAAGGAAAATGGATTCAGTAGAGAAATTTATGAGTTTATGGGTATCAGCCACTACCACAACATAATTCACGATGCTTGTTTTGATGATATTCTTCCTCTTCTAGGAATATTGTTTGAAGATGAAGAAAACACGCAATCAAGAAGTAGTACTGCAGTTGCCTCTAGGACCAACTGCATGGCCAATCACCGGGAATCTCCACATGCTAGGAGAGATTCCTCATCATTCTTTGAAATACCTTGTGGACACATATGGTCCCATTATGTGTTTTCTCTTTGGTTCTATATATGTTGTCATTGTTTCTTCTCTTGAGATTGCCAAACAATTTCTCAAAACTAAATATCTCATATTTTCCAGCCGACCCACATCGACGGCAGGAAAGTACTCTTTCTACAATTTCAAAGACGTTGTATTGGCCCCGTATGGAGATTATTGGAGGAAAATGAGAAAAATATGTATCTTAGAACTCCTAACTAAGAGGAGAATCAAGTCATTTCAATCGGTACGCATTGAGGAGGTGTCTGCGATGATTCACTCCATTTGGAAGGAAAGCGAGAATGGGGTGAAATCAATGAATGTGAGAAAATCTCTCTCGTCCCTCACAACAAATATAATATGTAGAAATATGATGGGAGAAATATGTTCGATGGATGCATCCAACAAGTTGGTTAGTGTTAATGGAATCCCGAAACTTATACGAGGGTTGGCGAAAGTAGTCGATGCTTTTGATTTTGGAGAATTCATTCCTTGTGTCGGGTGGTTGGATTTGCATAGCATTAGAGGGCGCATGAAGAAACTCAACAGAGAGTTCGACAAGATTTCCGACGTGATTATTGACGAACTCCTTGAGATGAGAAAGTTAAAGGAAAGCACAAACAGTTAGCGCATGAATGATTTTGTGGACGTGCTACTCGAAATCTCGGGCAGTTCACACACAATGGGCAAGACCGAGATGAAGGCCCTTGTTTTCAACATGATTAATGCTGGAAATGATACAGCAATAGTTACATTAGAATGGGCTATGTTGGAGATGTTGAGGAATCATGATGTGATGAAGAGGGTGTAGGGGGAGCTGGAGTGGATCGTGGGAAAATATGATCAAGTAAAGCCATGTGATCTGCCAAGTCTGGAGTACCTGCATTGTGTCATGAAGGAAATGCTGAGATTTCATAGAATGAGTCCACTGCTACTTCCTCACAAGTCAATGGAGGCATGCAATGTAGTCGAATACCAAATTCCTGCTAAAATGAGGTACATAGTGAACACATGGGCGATAGGGATAGATCTGGCTGTGTGGGGAGATGACGCTTTGGTGTTCAAGTCTGATAGGTTTATACTGGGTGGCAAACATAGAGATATAGATGTGAGAGGTTAGGATTTTGAACTCATACCCTTTGGATCGGGTAGGAGAGGCTTCCCAAGGATAGAGTTGGCTCTTGAAGTAGTGGGCCTTGCACTCGCCCAGCTGCTGCAATGCTTCAATTGGAGTTTGGAATGTAGAAATGGAGTACATGAGGATCTAGATATGAGTGAAGCATATGGGATGACTATGCCTCAATGCTTTCAGCTTTATGTTGTCTCATCTCAGTGATTGCACGCAGGCCTCTGAAAGAATATATACATATACTTGATATATGTTACCTAGGGATTTTATAAAGTCATCTTATTCTTTTTCATATGCCACTAGAGTTTGTTTAATTATAGGAATGTCATGAACAGTAAACAGTTCTTGTCATTGTAACAACCTCTCAACACTAAAAGAGGTTACTCTAGTTAGTTGTTTACCATGACAACTAGTAGCAGCAACGATGATGGCCATGGCCATGGAGGAGACTTTGGGCTCAAGGGAAGTTTTATTCATGAACAAATTGGCATTCCAAGTTCAAAATGCTACTTCCTACATCAGTGAGGGCATTGTTTTCTGTCTAGATAACATAGCCGAACTTTGTTAAGTAATTAATAGTGTAAGCGAATATTAAATGCTATGTGTAGGAGTTAAGGATAGATTTTCTATGTAAGAAAAATGACGGTACGTGTGTCAGTAGGAGACTTTGTAAATAATTTATGGTGCAACTTAATATGAAATGCTATGGGTAATAATAGTATGTTATCATTTATATCATGAAGTACTATTATGGTGTATTTGTCATATGTATATGTATTTGTATAAGTAAGATTTATTTATGATGGTTTGATCATAAATATAACAAATTAACAAATGTAAATAACTTTATTTAGTATTTTTATTTATTTGATTACTTTGTTTATGTGGTTTACAATTCAGAATAAATGATGTTGGGGGTTCCTTAATTTTTGGGATTCTAACACCAAAGGACCTAGATCTCAATATCAAACAACCCTTGGATTTGGACTCCAACCAACTAAGATACCCCTATGGACTATTTTGTTTTTGTAAATTCAAATAAATGAGGAAAAATATAAATTATGAGTTTTTGCACCACAATCACAACAAGCTCAAATCATTATTTTTAGAATATTTAAGAAAAAGAATAGCAAGATTTATTTATGATGCTTTGCACAACAAGTTCACAAGTAATTATTTTGTAAATAGCTCAATTCAATTATCTATTATTAATATTACATAAAAAAATAAATGCAATTGAAAAATAAATAAAAACAACAATTTTTAATTTATTATTATCATAAAGTAGTAATAAAAATTATTTGAATTGAAATTTGATTATTTAAAATTATTAAATTTGTGGTTGGAAATTTGTATTATTATTAGGTTTTTAACACAAGGCATGGGCCTCAATTCATCGACATTCTCAATGGACAAAAACTCTACCTAGGTCTCTAAAAGAAGCTTTAGGAACATAGACTCAAGAAGACACCACAAAGGTCACAAAACAACTTCATAATAGTATTCTTAGCATCTATGTAAGAGCAATAACACTATTATAAGGTTTTAATCACTAGGGATAGGTCCAATGGCCCTCAAGATAGTTTAGAGAAGATTATAGGGCGAGTGCAAGCTAATGAGGGTCACTTTTGGCACGTTAGATGCAATAGAAAACTAAAAAATCAAGCACCCCTCAACTTAATTGTATTTGTTGAGATACTTACACAAACATTTGCAGGCATGTATAGAACATATAGGACTAGTGCAACGCTATTTTTTTAAACTAAAATTAGTAATTTTTCTTTTTTAATAATAATCTAAGTGATCTTTCCTAAAAAATGGTGCATGTTTTGTGGGTGCAGCCTTTGAAAGGTCTTAATGAATTAATCATGAAATGGGTTTTTTTATAGAATGTAGAGGTCAGTGTCTTTTAGTGCACCATATATTTTCTTTTTAAAACGATTCAGAATTGAAAAAATTATGGAAAAAACACTAACAACATGTTTTTTGAGTTAAGGAGTGAGGACACAATAGAAACTGAAAAACAAAATTTGGAAAATATAATATTTTTTAATAAAAATTACATATTTAGAATCTACAGAAAAAATGTTATTTATGTTTAAGATTTTGTTAAAATTGATTGTGTGTAGCATAATGGAAAGAGTCGGTAAACAACAACTTCTATAGAAACTGGAAGAAATGTGCAATTAGCTATGGTTTTTCATATGCCATACCACATGTTTGGTATTACCAAAGCAAATTCCAAACCATACACATGTGACATGCAAGCAAGTGAATTGGAATTTTTAAATTCAAATGGCGTTTCGTTCCCTTATAGAATTGGAAAATGTGTGCACGTTATAGAACTACAAAACATGAGCAAGTTATAGAACTACAAAATGCTTGTGTTATAGAACTACAAAACATGTGCGTGTTATAGAACTACAAAACACATGCACATTATGGAGTTATATAACGCAAGTATGTTATGCAGAGCAAAAACTATAGCACTAGATGCAAGACGTCAAATGTATGATTAATAGCTGAAAGGGGGTGTGTAAGGGTCAAGGGCCTAGGAAGATGTTGGAAGTTCAAGTGGGGATGGTTAATAGTTGAGAGGGGGTAGAGAAGGGTCAAGGGACTAGGAAGACGTTGTAATTTTGAGTGAGTATGGTTACTAATTGAGAGGGGGTGGAGAAGGTTCAAGTTCCTAGGAAGATGTTGTAAATTCAAGTGGGGAGATATGAATGGAATGGGAAAATGATGGGTTACAAGTGTGAAGGGGAGTGGGGATTGAGAGCACTATTAGGAGGATAAGAGGTGTTGAATAAGTATAGGGTTAGATTCCATACGTGAGACTTGAGTGATGAAGGGGGATAAGGTGGAGGGAAGGAAGTGGGTGATGGTTTGATGAGAGAGAGGATTGGTCAATGGAAAGGTGGATATGGAGTATTAGAGAAGGAATATGGTGTGTTGGAGGAGAGAGCAAAAGGAGGGAGAAATTGAAGAGAGGGGAATGAGATGCGATAAAACAAAGAATAGGGGTCATAATGAGCACAAGAGGATTTGAGCCCAAAATCGAATTACAAATCCAATGACATTGAACGTAAAGTACTTTTTTGTCAGATTGAAATGATGAAAATAATTGTTTTGTTCGATTTGTTTTTGTTGTCTTGAAGCATTGTCAATTTTTCTACCTTCATGTTCATAGGTTTTTCGATGAGGCTTGTTGTCAATTAAGCGGTGACATCTGGTCGAATTTGAGATGAATTGCTAAAAGATGGTCGTCGGTTTTGTGACGAGAGGTCAAGGGATGGTCATTGGATTTTCGATGAGGTGAGACTATTTTTTACAATAGTATAAAGACATATTTTCAATGGAAAGTAGGTTTATATCGTCAGATATTCAACAATAGTGAAATTTGAAAATATATAAATTACAAAAATTCTGACATGTTTTCTATAGAAGCAACAGACGGTTTGCGGAAATGATTTATTCCTCAATGAATGGTTTGAGGAATTGTTTTATTCTTCGACGGCCGGTTTGCAGAAATTTTTTTTCTTCGATAGACAGTTTGCAGAATTTTTTTTATTGTCGACAATCCACCATTTGAGAAAATAGTGATGTGTGGATGTTGATTTTTTAATATTGTCGATAGTATTCATTCATGAAGTTTGTGACAAGATTTCAAATAGTAATATTCCTGATCCAAATGAACAAAATCGATAATTGCTTGCTAGAACATGGGATGCATCGAAAATAAGTGGTGATGGTAAATGTTATTTTCTATGTAGTCAATGTAGAGGCTTTAAGAGGAGAAGAATATTGATCGCAACACCCACAAAACATTGTAGGGAACATGGACATGCTAAGGGGGGGAATGAAGATCGTCCATTTGTAAGTTTAACATTATAATTTTTTTTTACTTTTTGCTTTGGTAAATGTATGAATTATTTTAATATTTCCTATATTAACTTATATCTATTGATGTATTCATGTATTTATAAATGAAAGACATCCTACGACATATCTTCTAGAGGAAGTTCTTTCAGAACAAGTACCAGAGGAACATGTAGCGCCTATGCTTAATGGAGAACAAGTGAATGATAATATTGAAGAAGATGATCATACTAATAACGTAGTTGAAGATGATGGTACAAATATGTTGATCCATGTTTCATTTAATGTTAGAATGGATGATGATGACAATGATGACAATGAAAATATTGATGACTTTGATGATGTTTATGATATACCTCTTCTCTAGAAGGCATACGAACCCATTTATAAAGGATTCAAAAAAATCCTTCTCTCTACTATATTGTTGATAATGAACTTGAAGGTTATGAATGGTCTTTCAAACATATCAATAACACCGATGTTAAGGTATGTAAAATAGTCCATCATATATATACGATAGTGATAATTTTATCTTTATTCCTCTAATAATTGTATTGTTAATTCATAATTAAAATTAATACGGATGAAGTGTGTTTCGTTAATATTATTTATATATTAGATTAACTCTATTTTTATTTTTATTTGATGTAGCTTGATAGTAGAATTTTTGTTACCACCATCAAATATTTTATCTCGCACATATCGATATTTATCTTCCATATTGAAAGATATTGGAATGCATTATGAAGCAATTCATGCATGCCTCGATGACTATGGTATATATTACAATCCGCATGAATTTGCAACAGAATGTCTCGATTGTCATACAAGTTCATGTCGAACATATCAAGTAACAAAAAAGGTGCCTCGCAAGGCTCTTCATTATATTCCCATCCTTCTATGTTTGCAACGACTGTTCAGGTGAAATAACATAGGACAATTTATGGATTACCATGCCAGGAACATAAGTCAAGATGATGCTATTCAAATTCCTGTAGATGGTTCTACATTTAGAGATATAGAGGAAAAGTGGCCTCACTTTAAAGAAGAACCTCATAATCTTAGGATTTCTTTGGCATCAGATGGCGTTAATTCATTTGCACATATGAGATCCATTTACATGGTGTGGCCTATATTTTTATCAACAATAACATTCATCTATGGTTGTCAATAAAGAGGGAGCACATAATGTGGTCAATAATTATTCCAGGTATATTGTGTCTACAACTGTTTTAATTTTAATGTAGTTGTGGCATCTCATTTGTTGTATTTTGTTTCATAATGTCGTATATATATTTTTTATTTTACTCTTGTGCATGGTTTATATATCTTAATGGTTCTCATTATTATATATTTTATATGTACTTCAAATTAATTAGGTAAGTTCCAAGTCAAAGATATGAATGTATATATAGAACCTCTTATAGACGATATTCTGAAGTTACGAAATGTCATCAGTATGTATGATGTATCTAGACCAATACGACAAAGAAAATTTCAATTCCATGCAATGGTTGTATGGACAATACACGATTCCATGGCGTTAACCCATTTTTGTGCTTTATATTTTTAAGTTCAAACTTAATTGCATTTAATTGTATAAAGTAGTTAGTATAGTTTATATATATTTATAATTGACATAGATATTCCATATCTATATATTATAGGTCTTCTGACAAAGGGAAAATTTGCATGTCCAGTTTTTGGTCGTAAGATCAAATCTCGTCGCTCAAAAAGATTAAGAAAAGAGGTGTTTGATGAGTATAGCCACTTCCTCTCTAAGAATCATAGGTATAGAACAAACAAAAAATTTATTTTCAATGGGAAGCAAGAGACTGCATTAAAACCACGACAATGACACCTCACCTTTGGAAGATGCAATATAATAGAAATCGTTAAGCTGGTACATATGGATCATCGTATATGAATTTTTATGTTTTTTCTTGTGTTGTTTGCTGTAGTGGCCATTATTCATTTCTATAATTGATTTATAAACTAATATTCACAATGTCCTTCATGATCATGAAGGAATAATGGGCTTCCATGAGGAATGAAAATTTATCCTATACAATTCAATAGGTTTCCCTACTATGAGCACCTACAAATTGCTCATTTGTTTGATACAGTGCATATTGGAAAGAATGTTACTGAAACGTTATGGTGACTATTGGAGCTAAAGAGGGAGAAAGATAAAATTGTGAAAGTTTGCAAAGACATTCAATAAGGAAACCATGCAATGCATTACGCCATTCAATTTCATAGCAACATAGACGAAATGAATATAAACTCAATTCCATGGATGTTTATGGAGCAGCAAAGTAATGTTGTAAAAGAAGTAACGCAGAAAATTAAATTTCCCACTAGATTTTGTGTGAACTTGAAGAATATCATAACAAAGAAAGGTGATTTTGCGGGTGTCAAAATGCATGATTGACATGTCTTCATTAAGGTAATTATTATTGTTATGTCCATATTTTTATTTTATTTTATTGCATAATTTTTTTATTTTGTTTGCATACTCTTTGTTTAAAAATTGACATGGTTTGTATATTGATACAGTATGTTCTACAACTCTCTCTCCCAGACAACTTCGACAACAATGTCAAACAATTTATATATAATATTTGGAAATACATGAGGTAACTAGCGATTATTTGCATGTGCTTAGTGTTTCTTTAATTCTTCGTATAATTTATAGTTTTTTTTTGTGCACTAATTCATGTTTTGTAATTTAATGTTTTTTTTGTTAAATATCATTACTGTTTTGCATCAATTGTAGATGGTTGTCATCTAAATAAATCCATCAAGAAGATATAAAGTATTGGAGGAGAGAAATTCCTCGTCTCATGTGTGAAATACAAAAGCATCTACCTTCGACATTTTTCAATGCACAAGAACAAAATCTCATACACCAAGTTGAGGAGATTGAATTGTATGGACCTATGTGCTCAAGATCCATGTGGATGGTTGAGAGGCACTTGAAATTTATGAAGGTTTTGGTGAGACAGGAAGCATGTGTTGATGGTTCTATGATGGAAGGATATATGCTATACCAAAACATGTTGCATGTTAGTGAATATGTTCTTGATTTAGCTTCAAAGCTCAATTTATGTTGTATTTGTGATCCACACTCCAATAACAACTTTAAAGGGGAGTACCTGAAGGGGAAAGGTAGATAGAGGAAGGTGAAAGGTAATTATTAGCTAGTTGATGTTAATTAATATAATACATTTTACTATTGACTTTTATGTATATATATTGTACATATTCTAATTGCATATTCAACTTATTGCATGAATTAAGAGCATATACTTTGTTCGAAAAATTTACATTTGTCTTCAATTTTAATGTTTATTGTCATCAAGCATTTGGTCGAGAGTGGGATGCAATTCATTTATACATTGCAAACAATCTCGACTAGATGAAGGTATGGATTGAGCGATGCAAAAAATTGGGTCATGGAATATCATGGGAAGGTGTGGCTTCATTGGTAAAATAAACACATCACAATGGAGATACAAATCATACACAAATGGAAATCGATTTAGCATGTGGTTTAAAAGATAAGCAAGAAAGCATATTAATCAATCACTCTAATTCTTTTTCTTTTGCAAATTACATTTTGATGTACATGTTGTTCTTTTCCATGTATGGCTGCATAAACATGCACTTAATCATAATTATTGAATTATTATGTAAAAATTTTGTGTATTGCTTGTTGTAGGTAAAACACCATAAGGCTATGGTATGAAATGGTTGTAGATATCGCATAAAAAAATTGGATGAAACAAAGAAAACATCATATTGTGGGATATATACCGTCTTTGAGGAGACCAATGTTTCATCTAGAAGTGACAGACATCCAAAACTCTCCAAACATTGTTTCTTTTTAGATTTCAAATGTGATCATTCAATATGTTTATGGCATTTCATGTAAGTCCCACTACTTCCACTTTTAACCAACCTTGACTTCTTAATAATGAAATGATGAAGCACCCAGATCAACAATACTATTAATACTAATAAGCCCTTTGTCATGAAAAAAAACATTCATATGACCAAGAATTTTATACTGCAGATTGTATACCACCTAAGGATCCTCACCCAAATGCACTTACCCACCTTCGAAGATATTTACTGAAACCAATTATATTTGAAAAAGACTATATTACAGCCTTCCATCCAATGGATATATTCATGCATATCTTTAACATGATTTCAATCCATATCTTTACTTATTATGTGAAAAGAATCCAAACTCTTCAATATTTAAACCCATATAAAATTACAAAAGTCACCTATAATCTAGTGGAAACATTTTTTTCTTGGATTGGACAAGTTTCTACATAGATCAGAATTTGGTAAAAATGGTAAATGAAAGAATTCAAGAATGTGCAAGCGACGACGACAAGAGTATTAATAAAAAATATATTTGTTCGCTATCCAGTATCTTTTATTTGATTTATTTGAGACAGTATTTCCATTGATGTGACAATATGTCAATAGCTAATTTCCACGCAGAGAAGTTGAGGACGTGTTAATTCAAAGAATTCTAAACTAATCCAGAATCACGTGCTCCAATTGATTTGTCTAACTAGGACATGCTCCGTGCTCCAACTGAGTTGTCTAATTTCGGGCTGATTTTTACTTTTTTTTTGTTTTTTTGTTATGAGTGGGACTATTTTTCTTTTATTTCTGGCTATTTTTTACTTGTTTTTTGTTATGATTTTTTATTGAATTCATACTCCTTTTTGAATTAAAATGACCTAACAAATAATAAAAATTTGTTAGTTAAATTGAATGGATTCACCTTTGATTTTAGAAAAGTCAAAATCATCGCCTAGTTAAACAACCAGCTCACTAGTCGATGTATATGGACGTGTTTGTTTTATACGGAAGATTTACAAAAGTGACCACTTCTAGAGTTGTTATTATCATTAATATTAGATTTTAAAGATATAGATTAGATAATGAAGGCGCAACTTGCTTCGTTTTCATTTTTAGTAGATGGTGAGATTACATTCGGCAATCCTATCACCCAAATGTAGAGAAAGCCAACTTGGATACCTACCATAGTTAACTCTATAAATAAGTGTTGTATTTACACTAATTTGGATATGTGTAGTGGAAGGAAAATGGATTCAGTAGAGAAATTTACGAGTTCATGGGTATCAGCCACCACCACAGTAGGATTCACGATGCTTGTTTTGATGATATTTTTCTTCTTCTGGGAATATCGTTTGAAGACGAAGAAAACATGCAATCAAGAAGTAGTACTACAGTTGCCTCTAGGACTAGCTGCATGGCCAATCATTGGGAATCTCCACATGTTGGGAGAGCTTCCTCATCATTCTCTAAAAGACCTTGTGGACACATATGGTCCCATTATGTGTTTGCGATTTGGTTCTGTCTCTACTGTCATTGTTTCTTCTCTTAATATGGCCAAACACTTTCTCAAAACTAAAGATCTCATATTTTCTAGCCGACCCACATCAGCGACAGGGAACTTGTTCTAGAATTTCAAAGACATTGTGTTGGCTCCGTATGGAGATTATTGGAGGAAAATGAGAAAAAAAATTGTCTTAGAACTCCTGACTCGGAGGAGAATCAAGTCATTTTAATCGGTGTGCATTGAGGAGGTGTCTACGATATTTCTCTCCATTTGGCAGGAAAGAGAGAACGGGGTGGAATCAATGAATGTGAGCAAAGCTCTCCCATCCCTCACAGCAAATATAATATGTAGAACTCTGATGGGAAAAATATGTTTTATGGACGAGTCCAACAAGTTGGAAAACTTTAAAGGAATCTAGAAACTGATAAGGGGGTTGGTGGGAGTAGCCGGTGCTTTTGATTTCAGAGATTTCATTCCTTGTGTTGGGTGGTTGGATTTGTAGGGCATCAGAGGGCGCATGAATAAACTCAATAAAGAGTTCAACAAGATTGCTAAGCCAATTATCGATGAACGTGTTGAGATGAGAAAGCTAAACGAAATAACAAACAGTCAGTGTGTGAACTATTTTGTGGGCGTGCTACTTGACATATCAGGGAGTGAACACATAATGGGCAGGACCAAGATGAAGGCCCTTGTTTTCGACATGATTAGTTCTGGAAATGATACATCAACAATTACATTAGAATGGGCTATGTCAAATATGTTGAGGAATCATGCTGTGATGAAGAGGGTGCAGGGAGTGCTGGAGTCGACTATGGGAAAAGATGATCAGGTAAATCCATGTGATCTGCCAAGTCTAGAGTACCTGCATTGTGTCATGAAGGAAATGCTGAGATTGCATACAACGAGTCCACTACCACTTCCTCACAAGTGAATGGAGGTGTGTGTTGTAGTCGGATACCACATCCCTGCTAAAACGAGGCTCATAGTGAACGTTTGGGAAATAGGGACAGATCCAGCTGTGTGGGGAGATGACACTCTCGTTTTCAATCCTGAGAGGTTTATCCTGGGTGACAGACATAGACATATAGATGTGAGAGCTCAGGATTTTGAGATCATACCCTTTGGATCAGGTAGGAGAGGTTTCCTAGGGATGGAGTTGGATCTTGAAGTAGTGGGCCTTACACTCCCCCAGCTGCTGCAATGCTTTGATTGGATTTTGGAATGTAGAAATGGAGTACAGGAGGAGCTGGATATGACTGAAGCATATGGGATGACTATGCCTCGATGCTTTCAGCTTTATGATGTCCCATCTCAGTGATTACATACAGGCCTCTGAAAGAATCTATACATATACTTGATATATGTTACCTAGGGATTTTATAAAGTCATCTTATTCTTGTTCATATGCCACCAAAGTTTGTTCAATTATGGGAATATCATGAATAGTAACCAGTTCTTGTCATTGTAATAACCTCTCAACACTAAAAGAGGTTACTCTACTTAGGTGTTTTCCATGATAGCTAATAGTAGCAGCCATCATGGCCATGGCCATGGAAGAGACTTTGGGCTCAAGGGAAGTAGTATTCATGAACAAATTGGCATTCCAAGTTCAAAACATTGCTGCCTACATCAGTGAGGGCATTGTTCTTTGTCTAGATAACATAGTCGAACTTTGTTAACTAATTAATAGTGTAAGTGAATATTAAATGCTATGTGTAGGAGTTACGGATAGATTTTCTATGTAAGAAAAATGATGGTACATGTGTCGGTACGACACTTTGTAAATAATCAATGGTGCAGCTTAATATGAAATGCTATGGGTAATAATAGTATGTTATCATTTATATCATGAAGTACTGTTACGGTGTATTTGTCATATGTATATGTATTTGTATAAGTAAGATTTAGTTATGATGGTTTGATGATAAATATAACAAATTAACAAATGTAAATAACTTTATTTAGTATTTTTTTTTATTTGATTATTTTGTTTATGTGGTTATAATTCACAATAATGAGGTTGGGGCTTCCTTGAGTTTTGGGATTCTAACACCAAACCTAGATCTCGATATCAAACAACCCTTGGATTTGGACTCCAACCTCTATATCAAATGGTCTATGGATTTGGACTCCAACCAACTAAGATGCCCCTATGGACTATTTTTTTTTATAAATTCAAATAAATAAGGAAAAAAATAATTTATGTGTTTTTGCACCACAATCACAACAAGTTCAATTCATTATTTTTAGATTATTTAAGCAAAAAAATGGCAAGTTTTATTTATGAGGCTTTGCACAACAAGTTCACAACTAATTATTTTGTAAATATCTCGATTCAATTATCTATTATTAATATTATTTAAACAAATAAATACAATGGAAAAATAAATAAAAACAACAATTTTTAATTTATTATTATCATAAAGTAGTAATAAAAATTATTTGAATTGAAATTTGATTATTTAAAATTAATAAATTTATGGTTGGAAATTTGCATTATTATTAGGTTTTTAACACAAGGCATGGGCCTCAATTCATCGACATTCTCAATGGAAAAAAACATTACCTAGGTCTCTAAAAGAAGCTTTAGGAACATAGACCAAAGAAGACACCACAAAGGTCACAAAACAACTTCATAATAGTATTCTTAGCATCTATGTAAGAGCAATAACACAATTATAAGGTTTTAATCGCTAGGGATAGGTCCAATGGCCCTCAAGATAGTTGAGAGAAGATTATAGGGTGAGTGCAAGCTAATGAGGGTAATTTTTGGCGTGTTATATGCAATAGAAAACTGAAAAATCAAGTATCCCTCAACTTAATTGTATTTTTTGAGATACTTACACAAAATATCTTGCTTTGAGTAAAATATTTATAGATGATGAGGTATATGTTTTTGTGGCTGCAGCCTTTGAGGGCCTAAATGATGGTTTTGGTATACAAAAATTTGCAGGCATGTAAAGAATATATAGGACTAGTGCAACGCTATTTTTTTAAACTAAAATTAGTAATTTTTCTTTTTTTATAATTATCTAAGTGATCGTTGCTCGAAAATGGTGCGTCTTTTGTGGGTGCATCCTTTGAAAGGACTTAATTAATTAATCATGAAATGGGTTTTTTTTTATAGAATGTAGAGGTCAATGTATTCTAGTGCACCATAAAATTTATTTTTAAAACGATTAAGAACTGAAAAAATTATGGAAAAAACACTAACAACATGTTTTTTGAGTTAAGTAGTGAGGACACAATAGAAACTGAAAAAAAAAATGGAAAATATAATATTTTTTAATAAAAATTAAATATTTAGAATCTACAGAAAAAATGTTATTTATGTTTAAGATTTCATCAAAAAAGATTATGTATAGCATACTGTAACGAGTCGGTAAACAACAACTTCTACAGAAACTAGAAGAAATGTCCAATTAGCTATGGTCTTTCATATGCCATACCACATGTTTGGTATTACCAAAGCAAACTCCAAACCATACACATAGGACTATTGGTGACATGCAAGCAAGTGAATTGGAATTTTTTAATTCAAATGATGTTTCCCTCCCATATAGAATTGGAAAATGTGTGCACGTTATAGAACTACAAAACACATGCACGTTATAGAACTACCAAATGCTTGTGTGTTATAGAACTAAAAAACACGTGCATGTTATAGAACTAAAAAACACATGCACATTATGTAGTTGTATAATGCATGCATGTTATGCAGAGCAAAAACTATAGCACTAGATTCAAGACATCAAATGTATGATTAATAGTTGAGAGGGGGTGTGGAAGGGTCAAGGGCGTAGGAAGATGTTGGAAGTTCAAGTGGGGATGGTTAATAGTTGAGAGGGGGTAGAGAAGGGTCAAGGGACTAGGAAGACGTTGTAATTTTGAGTGAGTATGGTTAATAATTGAGAGGGGGTGGAGAAGGGTCAAGGTCCTAGGAAGATGTTGTAAATTCAAGTGGGGAGATATGAATGGAATGGGAAAATTATGGGTTACAAGTGTGAAGGGGAGTGGGGATTGAGAGCACTATTAGGAGGAGAAGAGGTGTTGAAGACATATAGGGTTAGAAGCCATACGTGAGACTTGAGTGATGAAAGGTGATAAGGTGGAGGGAAGGAAGTGGGTGATCATTTGATGGGATAGAGGATTGGTGAATGAAAAAGGTGGATATGGAGTATTAGAGGAGGAATATGGTGTGTTGGAGGAGAGAGCAGAAGGAGGGGGGAATTGAAGAGAGGGAAATGAGATGCGATAAAACAAAGAATAGCGATCATAATGAGCACAATAGGTTTTGAGCCCAAAATCGAATTACAAAATATGACGACATCCAATGTAAAGTACTTTTTTTGTCGGATTGAAATGATGAAAATAATTGTTTTTTTGATTTGTTTTTGTTGTCTTGAAGCATTGTCGGTTTTTCGACCTTCATGTTCGTAGGTTTTTCGATGAGTCTTGTTGTTGGTTAAGCGGTGACATCTAGTCGAATTTGCAATGAAATGCTAAAGTATGGTCATTGGATTTGTGACAGGAGGTCAAGGGATGGTCGTCGAATTTTCGATGAGGCGAGGCTATTTTTTACAATAGTATAAAGACATATTTGGAATAGTAAGTAGGTTCATATCGTCGAATATTCGACGACAGTGAGATTTGAAAATATATAAATTACAAAAATTTTGACATGTTTTCTATAGAAGCAACGAACGGTTTGCGGAAATGATTTATTACTCGACGGATGGTTTCAGGAATTGTTTTATTCTTCGATGACCGGTTTGTGGAATTATTTTTTTCTTTGACAGAAAATTTGTGGAAATTTGTTTATTCTTCGACAATCCACCATTTGCGAACATATTGATGTGTGGACCTTGATTTTTTAAGATTGTTGATAGTATTCATTCACGAAGTTTGTGACAAGATTTCAAATAGCAATATTCCTGATCCAAACAAGAAAAAATGATAATTGCTTGCTAGAACATGGGATGCATCGAAAATAAGGGGTGATGGTAAATGTTATTTTCTATGTAGTTAATCCAGAGGCTTTAAGAGGAGAAGAATATTGATCACAACACCCACAAAACATTGTAGGGAACATGGACACGGTGAGGGGGGGAATGAATATCGTCCATTTGTAAGTTTAACATTATATTTTTTTTATATTTTTTGCATTGGTAAATGTATGAATTATTTTAATATTTCCTATATTAACTTATATCTATTGATGTATTCATGTATTTATAAAGGAAAGACATCCTACAATATATCGTCTAGAGGAAGTTCTTTCAGAACAATTACTGGAGGAACATGTAGCACCTTTGCTTAATGGAGAACAAGTGAATGATAATATTGAAGAAGATGATCATACTAATAACGTAGTTGAAGATGATGGTACAAATACATTGATCCATGATTTATTTAATCTTAGAATGGATGATGACGACGATGATGATAATGAAAATATTGATGATTTTGATGATGTTTATGATATACCTCTTCTTGAGAAGGAATACGAACCCCTTTATGAAGGCTCCAAAACAAATATTCTCTCTACTATATTGTTGATAATGTTACATTCTTATTTATAACCTCTTATTAGTTAATTACTTATGTAGAGAATGTAGAATCACATATCTCTTTTATATGTAGAAATTTTAAATGGTATCTTAATCCTCTCTACAATGATTTTCCATGTTAAGCTACATAAACTATATTCAAACTCTACATTGTTAAATCACAGATACACTAACAAGAGACGGAAGGATTCCCTAGGTGGTTCATTTCTTTATAAATAAAATTAAGCCTAGATATGGTTTAATAAACCTCTATTTTAAACAAATATTTTAATTACAAATAATTAAATAAGGTGTAAACATATTCAAATCAAAACCTTCATATAGATCTAGGTAAACCAATTTCTCAACAAGCCGAAGGATTTATATACAGACCTAACTCTATTAAAATGTAATCAATATACATTATACAAATCTATGTTTATAGCTTCCATACACATAAATAGAAAGATATAGGATAATTATTTTCACTTAAGAAAAAATAGAACCACGATATCCACATACAAGAAAACATACATCCAATTAAAAAAAATGAGTTCCCCAAACATAGAAATAATCAAATCGAATTAAGATCCAGGAATCATAACCGTAGATTTAATATTATACACCAATCGATTCAAAATCGAATATTAATAATAAAAAATTATAAAAATGTACAATATATGATGGTCGTAAGCCAATCTATCTAACCTACAGACTAAAACACAAAACTCGCAAAGGTATCCCAAAATCAAACCCTAGACTAAAGTGATGCTAATTCAAATGCATCTAAACTAATATAGGCTATGAAACCATCCTAAAACCAATACATCTAAATACAGACCCATCCAAGGTTATGTGTAAAAAAAAACTTATCTTTGAATTCGGTAGTGGTTGTTAAGGAATTTTTTTTCCATAACCTCAAAATAGAGAAACTGGGAACTCAGCTTAATCGCAAAACCAGATAGAGGCATACCTTATTAATTTTTTCATTATCCTGAGTGTATAGTGCAGAGGCTGTGTCAATTCATAAATGCATACAAGAAAAAAAGATTGGTAACATTAGTATCAAATTACAGTTCTTTGAATACATACAATTCCTAACAAGTAGAGTGAAGGATAGGGTTCCTCACCTCAAGGAAGTGAAGGAGAAAACTTGAGAGGAGGTAATATTGTCACCACCCTCACGTGGCCATACACCAATCCTACACCCACATTACAGTTCAAAAATTAAAATCTATCCGATTAAAACTTTTATCAGAACTGTGACAAGTTATAAACAATAACCATGAATGTTACCTAGATGAAGTGATGGGGGCCATGAAGGAAATGGCAGGCTTATCGCAAGCCTCTGGGTATCCTTATGTTGGAACCTTGGTTTTTATTCCAAATAGGATCATGACATTAAAACTTTTATTTATATCTAAAAATAAAATTATTGCATAGGTCGAGGGTTATACCTTCTTTCCATGTGTAGAGGGCCAAGGGTTTGCTCGTCCCGGTTACACTTTCCTTCCTCTGCCCTGCACTAACATATTCAAACTTGAGTGACTCATTTTAAAAAAAAACTACGAATTTTATTATCAATTGCAGAGTTAAAGAGAGGAAAAATATAGCATTATACCTGTTAATAAATCCTTGGAGGATTGGGAAGCCTCTGCCCAAATTTGAAGGTGAGCAACTGAGTTATTTTAAACCACGTGATAAACAAAGAGTGGTCGAGGCTATGTAGAGAAGCCATGCAACCACTAAAACACTAAACAATGTTTAGAGTACAACTTTGAGAGTTATTCTCCATGACCTTATGTTGTAATAAGGTATGCAACTTGTGTTGTGATCATGTCTAGAATCTATACTGTAATCAGATTAATATCTTCTCCATTACATTATGTTGTATTAAGGTATGAGACTGGTGTTGTATCAATTATGGTACTTGTATTGTATTAATTTCACATGACATTGTCATATTTGGGAGAGATGCTTTTACTAGGATCTTATTGTCAATATCATGAAATTATGTTAAGGTCTAAGTCTTGTGAGTAATATCAAGTCCTGCAAATATCCTCATATGATTGAGGTGGTAAAGCTTGTGAGTAACATCATGCTGAGACATGTGAGTAATATCAAGTGAGTAGACTTGTGATTAATATCAAGTTCTACAAATATCATCATGTTATGAGGTGGTGTACTTTACTATGTAAAGTGGATATACTATGTGATGTATGGCTAGTCATGGTCCGAATAGGTGCTACAAGTCTCCTTTAGGGATTAGCTACCCTAGAGTGATTTTATTTAGCATATGACTATACGACCGAGGGTAATACATATGATCATAGGTTTGAAATAATTCTTATGAGTATGATATGATAATATAATTTATGAAAACACATATGGACCATGCATATATAATTAATATAAGCATGGAGATGGAGAAAATTCAAATTTCCCATGTTTCCACCAAGTGAAATCGAATTTATAATGCATTAGTTGAGTATTAGTTATTGTAAAAAACTTCAGTTCATTAAGGAATAAACTCCTTAACTGATGAAAGTGGTTGTTGAAGATGAAACTGATGGAGAAGCAGTAGTTCTATTCGGTTACATTTAGTTCTGTGAAGTTACATTTAGTTCTGTTAAGTTACACTTAGTTTTGTTAAGTTAAATTCAATTTTGTTCAATTAAATTTAGTTATGTTCAGTTACATTCAATTTTATTCAGTTACACTTAGTTGTGTGCAGTTACAATCAGTTCCGTTCGGTTGCATGCAGGTCCATCAGTTTAGTTCAGTACACTCAGTTAGCAACTCAGTTAGAGTTAGTTAATTAATATAAGGAACATATCTTCTTGTGGGAGATAATTATGGAGTGCCAACATGGAACCAAGTCAGTGGGGGCACATATCTTCTAGTGGGAGATAATTATGGAGCGTCATCTTGGCACCAGGTCAACAAGGGGTACATGATTGAAGATGTATCAATGTTCTAAGTGTTAATAAGTTATTGATGCATGAAACCATTCTATCTTTTTTTTATAACCTAATTTGACTTGTTATTAAAGTGCTATGCACTTGGAAACTTATATACGGTGTTCCATTTGATCTCCACTCTCTGGTGCTCTCAGTGAAGGAAATATGCTATTGTGTTGTAATCATTTTCTGCCAATTATCAATCGCACTCTAAAATTGTTTGTTGGGTTTTCTATCCTCCGAGCTAGTGGAGGGTTTTCCCATGGTATATCATGTGTTCTATGGTTTGATTTATGTCTTTAGACTATTGCTGAGATCTATATGCATTGTTATTATGGATTAAATATTTAAAGTTCAATTATCTTCATATTTTTTCTCAGTCACTAACATGGTATTAGAGAAAGGGCATGCAAAATCTTATTTTTGTGCAAAAACTCTAGGCCTCCATAGATCTTGAAGAATTGAGCAAGAAATAGAAGCAATGGCATCAATATCCTTCTAGTTGGAATATTTACTCTAAGTAACATCCAAATTAAATACATGGAAGGTGAGGGTGATTAATATTCTTGAAGATCATGATCTGGATTCTTTGTGACCTCCATGATCCAAGAGACCACTACAAATGCAGGAAGAACAAATTACAAGAAGAATCAAGGAAAGGAAACGAGGATCATATATTACTCCGTAAAGGACAGCCTCATGTCAGTGATCACACCATTGGAGATGACAAAGGAGTGTTTCAACAAACTCACAAATATTTATGAGAAGAAGGCCCCTACTCAAAAGAGGGTTTTGAAGAACAAATTGGACAACATGAAGATGGAGAATGATAATGTTAACAAAATAATTGTTCACCTATCTCTCTATGGTCTAAACCATACCCATACATCATATTCTCCCCATTATTTCCTTCATTTTGATATTCACAATTGTATTTCCAATAAATATGGTTGAAAACATCATTATTCCTTCCTCATAATTGAAAGGAAGTTGTGAATTTATTGTGGTTTATCACCAGTCTCTCCAAAAAGGACCAAAAAACCCTAAAAATGAGAATGGGTCAAAATACCGTAGATAAATACCATGGAAAACAAATTCCCATGGGCCATTACCATGGGTCAAAAAGCCTTGGACCATTATATAAATACATTGTGAAGGACTCCCCCAAAACACTTTTTTACATTTGCTTTCAGTCACACAACATATTTTTCTACCATTATTTTGCCACACCATTTCCCATGATGTATGTTGAGTTTTCTCCATACCCATTTGGATCCAAATTCCCCATCTAATAACCACAAGTGGAGTAGATTGGGGACCAAAACCATGGAGCTCCGGAACCATTTCCTAGGACACCTATGGTGGCCTAACATTTCAAAAAATGTATCTTTTGTCATGTCTTGTTTTGCATTATATACCATGAAAATTAAAAAAATATTGTTCTTGTTATTTTTATTTCATGTTGTTACCATTGACATATTCCTTATGCTCTAGACAAGATAAGGTTGCTGCTTGCACCTAGCTAGAGAGAAATCCCCACTACAGTTTTGGCAAGTGCGCTCGGTCAATCCATACAGATCTTTGTTTTTTCAGGGTTTTTCTATTGGTTTCTTTTCCTTTTCTTCCTTCATCCATCACAAATATGACCCTCTCATGATAGATTCGAACCAGTATAGCTTCAGCTCCTCCCCCCCGGCCCTAGCCGACAACCATTTTAAAAATTTTCCAGTTCTAGCTGAGTTGGACCTAGTCACACCTTTTTGCTCAATAAGCACGACCTGGGTCACGCATTTTTCCTCGATTCTTGCAACTTGGATCAGAAATTAATATTGTTCATATCCCAACTTCTGGAGCAACCCCAGTCACAACTGTGACTCGGTTTCGAGCGGCCCATCGTGCTTATACCTTTGTTTTGTGCGACATGATTCTTCTAACTGTTTTTCTGCCTCGATCGTGATTGTTTCCCAGTTTTGTGTGACCATGGTCATTCCTATTCCGTTGACAGGTATGATCTATAGTTGTTTAGTCTATTTTTTTGTTTAATATCCTTGTTACAGACCCCCTGTTTGTGTTTTATCCCTTCCCGACCTGTTTCTTTTCAGATCTGATCTATTACGACCCCTTGGTTTGTTTTGACGTCTTCTTTGCCTTGTACCTAATCCTCTTGATTTTATCTTGGTAGTCAAGACCCCATGTATCTTTCCTACACCTTGGTAAGTTCCTTATTTGCTCATTTACTTATGTTTATTTTATATTCTGGTAGAAATAATTGTGATTTTGCATGATATTTTACTATCATTATTGTTATTTATCTGCATTTTTCCATCCTGATGGTGATATTGGAAGATATTCACCATACGATTGCGGGATTTATACACATCATTTGCACAGTGATCACACCCTAAAACAAAAACACTTGGTTCATGATCCCAAGCTAACCTTAAAAATAAGTTAATACAAGCAACATTGTAACCTCATTTGAGGACAAAAAAATATTGTAGCTAAGTTATGACACTAGGGATAGGCATCCAAACAACATCCCTCTATCACTCACATATTGAGACATAGTTGTTATCCATTAGGGGACCAAAATCCTCTTGTAATTGTTCAACTGGTCAAGGCCAGTATGTTGGGCCCCCCGCTGCTCAATGGGAGTAAGCCACAAAGAAGGGTTTCTGAAAGTCAGGGTGGAATACCACACTCCATATTGTACCAAATGCTAACCCTTCATAGTCCTCCTTGTATCACCTTGCCAGGGGTTGGGGGACAAAGGGGTTAAGCACCAGGAAACCAACCAGACGTTTCATGAATGAGGTATCCTAGTTTCCATTCTTTCTAGGGCTCTCTTACCCATATTTTCATCTCGGTAGTGGGATTATCTTAGCCTATTTGTTCCTCCATTTCGTATTGTCTTACTAGGATTCCATCACTATGTTGACGATACAATTTATGAGGGCCTTCCAACTTGTATCTAGGAGTTTTCTTGCGATCATACCCCATAGGTTAGCGAGTCATTTTTGTTTCTAGGTAGTGATGCTTGTTGGCTTCTTGGCCAGTTTGTTGTATACTCGACTTACTATAACCCATTATTGCGGTTAGGTTTTTGATCCTGCGGTTTATACTCTTGAGTTTCCATCCATTACACAATACTACTCCATCGCATCATCATAGATCCACCACATTACTCACATAGGATTAGGGGGCACACTCGTCAGTTCATTTTTTTTAACTGTCACCATTGAATCCATATTTGACATCGTTCACAACATTTGAAGCCACACACGGCCTCTAAGTCTGATTCAGATTCCTATCAATCTGAACCGACCTTGTTCAATGCCCCATCTAGATGCATGGTTGGTGCACATACTAATCCCTTCCAAAGGGGGTGGTTGGTAGTGGGCTTGTGTCCATTCCACCCATCATTATGGGTGTCCCTTCCACTGGACTGATAAGTCCTAGTACTAGTGGGCCATTTTCCATTGTACACACTGTTGTTGGTCTACTACCCACTAGTGGTGACCCCACTCTAACCATTGTGGTTCCTACCATTCCACCATTTATACCTGAGGGAAATGGCCCTTCCACACCTATTCTGGTTATTCCTACCATACCAGTGACTATTTCCACTATCAAAAGTCAACCTTACCAACCCCTAGTTACACATGGGAACTATACTCTTGCTATCACAAACACCATTTCTAGCCCTTCACAATCCACTTTTGGTTATATTCTATCTTTTATTTCTAGGATCAACCTACCCGAATTGGAATGGTTAACCAATGACCCAATTCATCATAACCCACTTTGGAATCCTATAGCTACCAAACTCCCTTCATACATCCCTAAGTTTTAGGGAAATGCGGGAGAGGACCCCCAAAACCACATCATGTCATTCCACTTATGGTGTTCCTCTAGAATCATAGTGGATGATTCTGTTTGATTGAGGTTGTTCCAATGCAAACTCACAAGTGTTGTGGCCAAGTGGTACATTGAACTACCACATTCCAAGTACTCATACTTCTCCTTGTTAGCCTTGATCTTTCTACAATACTTCCAGTTACTCATTCGATATGATGAGGGTGTAGAAATTCTATTATCCTCTATACAAAACACAACTACCCATATCATGGACCATATCCATGAATGGTGACATCGTCGTAGCTTTTGTTAGATCCAGTTAGATGATAGAATCTTCCTAGATGGGTTCCTTAGTACCTTACTTCCCACCATCGCCAAGGACATGGCATGACAGTGCCCACAAACCAAGGAGGAATCCATCCTAAAGGCTCAACAATTCGATCTTATATATGCCCAATCAGGTTACTTGTACACCATTATACCTGATGCTCCCTGTGTCAACACCTCACGTCGAGATACGCTGGGGGAATCTCATGTTGCTGATGGAGTTATCAACTCTATTACCCAACATGATCATTTTTATTTGACTTCTCATTTGAGGCCACCCCATCATAGTAACACCCATAGTGTTTCCCAACCAGGTTACACCCCTAATCCTTCACGTGTAACGGCTCATTCCAGAGAAACACATTCCTATGCGCATATAGGTTACACCCTTTATATTTCATGCATAACAGCTTAGTCCGAAGCCACATTGTCCTATGTACCTCTCGCACAAAAACCTCACGTTCACAGACCAACTTGTTCGAAAAACTCATGTAATGGCCAACGACTGGCTTTGCTTCCCCACCAACTGCTCCTGCTTATTACCTACCACCAATGCAACCTATTCTGGATCTAGACCCAACTCCTCCTACTCCTCTAGGATAGGTATATGCACAATAAAAACTCCCTAACCAACCCGTCCCCAATAACCAACAAGGACAGGGAAGAAATAAAAGAGGTAGGAATCGTGGAAACAACCAAACTCAAGGAGGTTACAAACAATCCACCGTCTAAAAAATAATGGAACTGAACCCCCTACACAAAATCCCCAACATCCCACTAGATGTGGGGAGAACCCATAGTTACAGACCAACCATCCGTGCCCCATCTGTAACACCTATGGCCATTATACCCATAAATGTCCTCACTTGACTCACGTCCACCACTTACTCCAAAATGATAGTCAAAGTGACCCCAACATGGATGCTCAAGTTTAGCGAAACCCAGCACCATCAGGCCCTCCACCTATGGTTCTCCGAGACCCCCTACCACACCAAGGGATGCTTGAAACCCAACCCTTGGCTTTGCAAACTTCCACAACCACCTGTGACTCAACCTATTGATGCTGGTGTACATCACCTCATGACGTTAGTGTATGATGTCAACCTCCAGACTCGACAAAACTAGTATGGTTCCGCCACAGAAACTATTGATCCATCAACGAAATTTAATTCCTCCACTGCTGATATGTCTTTTCAGTTTTCGAGACCTCATATGGACAAGACTTCCAAAGTCCCATGGTTCCTTTGCATCGCGTCACGAACAATGCCACTACTAGAGCTGCACTCAAATACAGTATTGTTGATGACTTGGCCCAGTCTCCCATGTCCATGTACACTTTGTAAGTCCTCAAAACTTGTACTTCACAATGTAAAGTGCTATTATCCATGTTAGATTCCATTGATCCCTCTGAGACTAGGTTGATCACCTTTGACCTAGATCAAGGAGAACCGTAGAGGCCATAATCTGTCTCCTTGCAAGTTTTGGTCACGATTCATAACTTCGTTATTCATCGATGCATCATTGATGAGGGGGAATCCACCTATGTTATGTCAACATTTGTTTGGAAGAAACTTGGATCCCCAAGCCTCCAACGTTCTTCCACTGTGCTTTGCGCCTATGGTGGACACTTTTCTTAACCCCAAGGCATTCTCAAGAATTTTGCTGTTGAGTTAGCCGAAAAAAAATTGTTGATTGACATTGGGGTTGTCAACACCCTAATTGATTACAACCTCCTCTTAGTACGTAGTTATATGTATGCAATGAAAGCCATTTCCTCTACCTTCTTTCAGCTCTTGATGTTCCCCCATGATGGGAATATTGTGACCATTGACCAACTGACTTACTATGATCCAAAGGGGCAAGCCACACTAAAATGTGTCCTTCCCACTATCAACACTACCATGAACAATGTGTCCATACCATCCCTGTCTGTTGTTGGCCCAAGCTTGTTTTCCAACGCACCTATTATGGACACCTTTTTATTCTTACCACCTCCTCCTTCATCAACTGATATATCAGATTTTTGCATTATCAAATCTTGTATCATTCCAACATTCTCGCAACCTCATTCATAACCCTAACCGTAGTCCTTGAGGAATTATTGGGGTTCACTACCCGTCAACACAATTCCCTTCCTTTTTCGACCATCCAACATTGTGATAAAGCCTATTATGGCTACTCTCAACCTGCCTGGGTTCACATTCGATATTCCTATGTGGTACCTCAATACCCCTAACCCACCCCTTTTTCCACAAGTAGTCTTGACTCTTTTCCCACCTATTGAGATGATGTTGCACCCACTTCCTAGTACACGAACAATTGCTCCTATCTCTACTCCTACCCCTCCGAAGAAGAAGAAGACTAGAAGCAAGGCACCCAAAGCGATGACATAACCTCGTCCTTATCCTATATGTTCTTTATGTGATTTCCAAGGCCACACGACATAGAATTGTCTTGATTTTCCTATCCTTTGCAACCATATGCACTCTATAGATGAGGCCAACAACATCCCAACTGTTAATGTGCCAACCTTACTTGCGGTCAAGAACAAGTCACTGCAAACCAACCACCCATGTGCAATTCTAAACTATGTATAGACCTAGTGTACACATACTAGGAGAATTTTTTTTTTTTGTATCAAGCATTCACTAGATAAGTCTCTAGAGGCCCCTCCAATGTCTGTAAAAGGAAAGTGGCAAGGCCTAATTGTTCAACAATAGTAAATGGCCTTAACCATAATCCTTGGAACTTAGTATGCTCACCTTTTTCTTCATGTGGTTTATCCAATTTTAAAGCAAGGTGTCCTACTAGGAAATCTCTTTGAGAAGAGGCTTTTTTATCAAACCATCTTTTAACCAAATATTGATTTTGGATAAATTTATTTTTTTATCTATCTCTTTCTTATTCTAACTGAATTAGATCATTGATCCTATGTTCTAATGAAAAAAAATCATGATCCTATACAGTTCAATCTTGTTGAAGTGAAGGTAAATCTAGATTAAGAGGTAGAACAACTTCTTTTCCATAAAGAATACAATAAGCTGAATTATCAACGACATCTTTAGGTATTTTTCGGTCAGACCATAAAGCATTGGTTAATTATGTATGCTAGTTTCTATGATTATATTCTACAATTCTCTTCAATTTTTTGATCAGATTCTTGTTAGTTGATTCAACTAAACCATTTCTATGAGGGTAATAATTAGTTGAGTACTTTATTTTAATATTTTTGTCCATTGAAAATTGAGTAAGATCAAAAGAATAAAAATATGATGCATTTTCAAAAACTAAGAATTCAGGAACACCAATCATTTTTTATAATGCTCATTTCAAGGAAATAAATCACCTGGTTGGTGTTGACCACCTTTAGTGGGACTGCTTCTACCTATATAGTAAAATAATCTATAGAAATTAGAATATACATATGTTTCATGGAGGATGGAGGGTTTATTGGACAAACAATATTTAAACCCATTGTTGAATAGGAGTATCCATAACAACTGGTTGCAAAGGAACTACAAGTTTCTCAACTCTTTCAGCAGCTTTCTGACAATCTTTACATTTGCGAGAAAAGGTGTGATCATCCTTGAATAGAGTTGGACAACAATATATTTCTTTTGTAATCTTATGCATCGTTGTCTCTCCTCTAAAATTACCACCAGCATGACCTACATGTAAATCTCTTCAATTATTCTGTAGGCAATATCCTTTTCAACACATCACAATAATATACCATCAATGTTTATTATAAAGAACACCATTGATTAATTTGTATGGATCATCTTTGATCATGATAGATCTTCTTTTCCCGGGCTCAAGGTTTTGATGAACATACCCTTGAATCAATAGAAATTTAATATCACTCTACCAACAGTCTGCTGCATCAAGGAGGATATAAATTTGTCCTTATTTAGACTTCTCCTCATTATCCCATTTTTCTTCTTGATATTTTTCTTAGTTTATTGATTAAGTTTCTAAATTACATAATCCTTTCCGACGAACAATTTTAATAGGCTGAATTTCCCAATCATATTCTTGTAACATGGTAACCCAATGAGCACATTTATCTCCTAAAT
>LPNX010965296.1:27944-60770 GCA_001517045.1 Pseudotsuga menziesii | reverse complement strand
CTTTCTGAATTAACACATTTATTACTATTGAGTAAGGGACTATAACTTTCGTTTGAGAGTTATATAGGTAATATTTGAAATGTATAATTGCTTTGTAAATAGCATAAGCTTGCTTATCAACTTTTGGGTAATTCAACTCGCTTCTTGCAAAGTAGAGCCCATAAAAGATATTGGAATTTCATTTCCTTCATAATTTTGTTGTGTTAGTACAACAACATAAGAAAGGTTAGAAACAAATTTTATAAAGTGAAATCCTTTGAAAAATTTGGGGATATCACAACATAACATTCAGCAGTAGATTCCCTATTTCTACAAAAATATTGTATATTATCATCATTCCACTTAAATTCCACATCCTTTTTATCATATACTGTAAGGGTTTAACAATTTGGGAAATACCAGAGCCAAATATCCTTACAACATTTATCTTTCCTAAAAATGACGGCATAGATTTTTTCGAAATAGGAAAATGTATCTAAGATATTTCTTGCATTCTTTTAGGATCAATCATTATGCCAGGTTAGGAAACTACAAAACCTTGTAACTTACCCTCGGTAACAAAAAAAATGATTGTTTAGGATTGAATGAAATGCCATACTTTCTACATTATTCCAATACTTGTCTTAATTGTGACAGACTCGGTCTTGTCTCCTTTTTGAAAAAATGGTTACATCATCAAGGTAGAAAACAAGAGATTTTTTAAGTAAACCCCTAAAATCAACGTCCATTTCTCTTGTAAAAGTAGAACCTACATTTATTAATCCAAAAGGAATCTTTCGATATGAAAATGTTCCCCATAATGTTTTGATACTAGTTTTGAATTGATATGAATGGGAGACTAGAACCTTATTGTAACTAGAGAATCCATCTAACAATGAAAACATCTCTGAACAAAATATCTTCTGTAAAATTTGTTCCATTGGGGGTACTGGGTTTTTATATTTTTTTGAAGTTCTCTTGAGATACCGAAAGTCAACACAAAGGTGAATATATCCATTTATCTTTCATACTGGAACTAAATTTTATATCCACTGAGTGTTCCTGGCAGGAAAGATTATTCTAGCAGATAAAAGTTTATTTAATTCTTTTTTAATAGACAGTTCTATGTTGGGATCCATTTTCTTGAGTTTTCGTTGATAAGGATTAATATCAGGATTCACAAGTATATTGTGTTCCATGATTTTAGTGTCAAATGTTTTCAAATCATTATGTGTCTAAGAAAATTCATCTTTGTATTCTTTAACCACTTTGATGAAATCCTCTCTTTCTGCAAGTTTACATTGAGTACCTAATTTGATATTATGAGGATTATTTTCAGTTCCTAGATTCACTGTTTCATAATTCATACAAGAACTATTCATTTTAAAATTGGTTACCTCTTTTATCTTATCCTATAAATCATAAAAAAATTAATCCTGACAACCGATATAGGTATTAAATCATTAAGTATTTGTGAGTTAAAAGGTTTTTGAAGTTTTATTAATGATTGATCATTAATGTTTTCATCAATAGATACATCTTTGAAAGTATCATTAGCTATCACGAAATTGACAATTTATTTATCATCATGGAACACTCTCTAGTTTGTGATATTGTAATGTATCAAAGGTATGCATATTAATTCAACAGAGAATGCATCTGGTGCAAATTGTTTTGTAGGATTTAATCTAGAAGCAACATTATCTAGTAAATCTGCATCAAAGTTTTGAGATCTAGGGACAAAGTTTATGTTAAAAGATTCAAAATGATTAATCAAATCCCAATAATCTATCTGATAACTCTTTAAATGTGTTGATACATAGTGAATGTTTTTTCTTATTTGTATAACAATGATTTTTGAGTTACCAAAAACTTTGATAAATTTATCTTTTAAATCAAAGGATTTTATAATACCTTGAATTAAGGCTTCATATTTAGCACATTGTTTGTACATCCAAACACTACTCAACAAGCTATATAGTTTTGTTTCCTTCTATATCAATTAAAACACACCATGCTCCAGGTCCATGTTTAGATTTAGAGCCTTAAAAAACAAAGTCTGGAAATTTTTATCCAGCTTAAAGTTGGTGTTGTCTTTATAGACATTATAAAACATGCACTAAGAAGACTCAATCTGATGAAAGTTAATTACTTCTTATCAATTTTTAGATTGAGCAACAAGATACAGATCATCAAGAAAGTTTCCAAAAATTGTATCCATAGAATGGTTTCCCAAATTTTCATTAATTGTTATGGAGGGTTCACCAAGATCATCAAGATCGGTAACAATTTGTTTAATATATGGTTCCCTTTCAAGTTTCATTTTTTTAGACTTGCCTTGATATGGTAGCCATACATGTGATGAGTCTGTTGCAAAATATACTTTAAGTTTTTGAGACCAATCATGACTTAACCACATCCCATAAGCTTCAAGGACATCAGCTACAACAATATCAATAGTTTGATGTATCCTAGGATTTGAGGAGAGTCTAATGAGGGAATTTTTTTAATTCTCCTACAACCTTTACCTTGGGTCTATATAATTGTGCTATATGTGTTTTTGAAGGTTGTATTTGTGCATTTAGATTTTAGTGGACAAATAATGGCATTGCATTTGAATATGCACTAGAATATACCATGCAATTGTGGACATTCCTTTTGAGAATTTCAAAAGACAATAGAAAAGGTGGTTTTTTTACTTTTTCCCCAATGGAGGACGTAATAGGTGACTGTTAATTTCTCTCTAGAAAAGGGTTTTCTAGTATATTGTTTTCAATAATATTATGCTTTGTAGGAGATAAACTACTTTCATGTTTTTCTATAATTTGAGGGATTTTCAATATTTCAAAAATAGATATATTATCTTTACTTTCTTAAAATATTCCACATGGTCATATTCTAGGTCAAAAGTTGTATTATCTTTTTGAGGATTGATTTTAGAATTTGTAGGTGGAATTTTAGTGGAATAGATGTCTTGAGTTTGTTGTATTTTTCCTCAGGTGCTATATGGATGTTGAACTACATAAAATGTTTCTTCATTGTCTCCTTTATCATACCCAAGAATTTTTAAGAAATGATTAACATAATGAGCATTGGGATCATCCAATTCATTTTCATCTTCTTCGGGGTTTTCACTCAAATTATCATCTAAGTTTTGTAAGGGAGGTTGTGGTCCTATAAGTAGATATTTTAATACAAATGCCACATCATCAATATTCATCCCTTCATAGGGAGGTACTTATTGATTGTGAGGTTGTTGATAAGGTCATTTATAATAAGGATACCTAAAATGGCCTCATGTATTGGATTTCTCTTCATTCATGTTTATTTATATGTAAAAAATTCATTTGATACATTATGCAAAACTTTCTGAATATTTTCAAAATGAAAAGAACTTTGGTCTTTCTTTGGAGGGTTAATTTTTTTTGTGGGATTAGCTTTCTTCTCAAATGTACTTGGTTGATTAGTATTGATATCAGAACTTTCCTTAAGGCTTAAAATATCCTTTTCTATCAACATAGCTTCATCGAAAACTTGTTGTAGAGTTGGTTTATGCACTCACTTCACCCACATGCCTAAGGGAGTTGGAATGTCTTTTACATAATATGATACCAAGTGATTTTCTGTCGACATTGATTTAGCGAGAATCTATTTTTTAAGTGTTAGGAATATTTAATTAAAATATTTTTTCCTTTATTTGTTTTACATTTCATTGTAGATAACTCAATTGATTGATCTTCTTATGTTTTGTCATCACCAATTTCTTCCAAAAATAGTGTATTGAATTGATTCTAAGAATTTATCATTCGGGGATGAAGAGAAAAATACCAGGTTGAAGCTTTACCCTCAAACGTGTAAGGAAACAACTTGCATACCACATCTTCATGTATTACATTACATAAGTGGATTGCTAACATAAATTTCTTGATGTGGTCATTAGTTAGTTTCTTATCACCAAGATCAAATGGGAAAAAACGTCTGAGGGTTTTTTGGTAATGCATGTTGTACACCTGGAACTGATACTGCATCTTGATCGATCCAGGGCATATTTTGATTATTATCCATATGGAGAGGACTTATTTCTTTGTCAGATGAACTAGAGGTATGATGATTAGAAGAACTACTTCCATAGTTATTTCCATGAGGAGTACTAGGTGGGGAATTAGGTGTCGATGGAGGTTGGTATGATCCTCCTGCTTTTGAATTAAATCCAAATAGAAAAAAACTAATATTTATAGTGAAACCATAATTCGATTGGTCTGTCAAAACTATATGTAGGGATTGAAGTAGGGAACTAAAATGCATGAAATATTGGGATTCAGGGTTGATTGAAAAACTTGCAACGTATATTTTAGTACCGTTCACAAAATCCCTAAAGCATCGGTTAAAGATTTCAACAAAATATTGGGTTATGGTAGGAATTGCAAAGGTGTGTTAAGCATTCTTAGGTAGAGGATGAAGTGTGGAATCTTGATGTTGGGGCATGGGAAAAAAAAGAACACCTGGATAATTTTTGGACCGTGGGGTGGGTGTCAAAATGGTTTCAGCTATGAAATTGCAGCATCGGTGAATGTGGATGGTGGGATTACACAACTCCGAGTAGTAACCTGGGAATGAGGAGGCGTTTTTCTTTAATTCCTTCAAACCATTAATTACTTTCCTACCCTCCATTGAGCACCATTTTTTTATTCCTAAAAATAGGTTTAAATGTTAATGCAAAGGAAAAGAATATGATCCGAGAACCTCAAAACATTTCCTAAAAAATATTCCTATTTCCAAGTCATTTGGGGTGATCTCTATGGACGGATTTAATCCTCCATTGTCTTAAGGTTTCTCTCTTCAAAAGAGAATTATAATTTCTTTGTGGGTTTATTTTAAGTGACACTGATAAGAAATATGTTTAATAAGTTTTATATGATTAAAAGATCCTAGCAGGGAAACCTACAGGGATATTAATAAAAGGAAAATATTATAAATAAATATTTATTTTAGAATTAATATGTCACTAAGCCATCAAATTCCCAAAGAAACATCAAGCATAAAACCTATGAACAAATTCATGTGAATTAATAGTATCATTCATTATGACATACAAATCTAAATTATTGTTAAGATTTAAGAAAATATTAATTAGTGAACACACAACTCATGGAGGACACAAAATAACAAAGAAAATTTGTATTTGATACCCACCAAATCATTACACGCAATTTTTTTTTTCCATCTCACATTACCCAGTTTGCAAATAAATACACACTCGATTGTAGCAAGTTAAAAAGTCATACAATTTAGAGTGCAACATACTGCAACAATCCTTCTCCAATGAAAAAGACTCCCTTTTCTCAATATCATAATTTATCTTAAATACATTGATAGAATCCAAAAATTAGGAGAAGTTTTAGGACTATTGTTATAGCAAAAAATGGCACTTATCCATCTGTGACGACATTTACATGTTTTGTCTCATGATGACACTTCATGAAAACTATTATTAGTCACCTAAATGACACCTATGGATGGAATGGACGTATCAAGATTTATGTAGATCCATTTGACCTATTTTCTGGACTGTTTGAAAGGTATCTTACCAAGGAACAACTTTACATAACAAACCAACTCCTAGAAAATATTGGAAATACCTTGAAAATTTCCTTTTGACCGATACTAGATTTGTTAGTGGGAAAACTATTTTTTTCAAATTTGTATACACGATTTGTTAGTGGGAAAACCGCGTACATCCCATAAAGTGGTTAAAAATATAAATTATCAAAATTTGGGTGGTTTTGGAACTTCCTCCTCAGTGGTAACTGACCTATTACCCACCCTAAATCTTTAGATTGTTATCTAAGAAAGGGATAGGGGAACATCAAGGGGACTTAGCCTTTAGTATTATTATGTTGGTGAAATTGGGACTCTCATCCCCCCCACCTTTTCCTTAGTTATAATATACCTTTGTTGCAAAGCTCAAAGGATGAGAATATTGGAGGAGAGAAGCAAGATATCTAGATCAATGGTTTTACGAGGCAACTTGCATGAGGAGAATGTATATCTTGTACTTCTTCCATTGATTAATAAAATTTTGTTGTTATTCCCTTTCCAAATAATTATGTAAGGGATATTGAATCTCAATTTGTGATCATATTTTGATGTTGATGAGATTAGGGTTTCATATTATCTTGATTATCATTGTTTTACATGTGGTCAAATTGGTTTGATGAAGGCTTGAAGTTGTTTTGTAGGTCTCTTGGTTGGAGAGAAAGAAGAGGGATAAAGAGGAAACTTGGATTAACCTTCAATGCATAAGGTATTAACCCTTATAACCCTTGAAACCTTGTTTAAATTTATACTTTCAAAGTCTTATACATTAGTTTGTAAACCCATAGTATGTTGGTGGCCTCAAACCTAGCCATAAGATCAATTCCTTCACAACATAACTGGCGAATTTATTGGGGATACCTTGTCTATTTTGGGGTATCCTTGTATATATTTTATAATGTATTTGAAGGTATGAGTTCTTCTTTCAGGTTAAGAGTCATCCTTAAGCTTTTTTAGGAACCTTCCTTGTTGTTTTGAGGCTAAGTTTGACCTTTTTATGCCTTCCACCACCCATACACGATTGTTGCACTACATAGTAGTATATCCCTAACCCATACGCGAGTTTGTAATGGTATGCATGTGTATCATAAGCAAATTTTCCCTATAGGAAACATGTGTATTCCATGTTTCAGCATTTTTTTCCACTTTTTGGGCCTATTTGGGGTGATATGGTGTTGTTTTTGGGGTCCTCATGAGTCCCTTTCCTATGTAAGACCACTGGAAAGTGGTGTCTCCCTTTGAATGTTATCTTAACCTGATTTGTAAGCCCTTTATGAAGACTTTGGTATTATCTCTTTCCCTTCACCCTACCTCCTTCCTTTTCATGACCTTATTGTGCAAGGTGTTGATCATCCTCTGTTAGCAGTTATAGACTAAACCTAGGAGCCATTTATCCTATAAATAATCTCCTACAATAAAAAATGAAAATGCATGATATATCATAAATAGAAAAGAATAGAAGAGATTTTATTTATCGTAGGGAACTTCGAGGGGGAAACCTCCTTCGAGCAAGCTAAATACAAAATAACTCATGGATGCTTTCATTTGCCTCAACATGTACTTATATACTAAGTCTAATCTAAACAACTTCTAATCCCATTGAATGTGGAATAATAAAATATAATCTGGGATGACTTACAAAGAATATGCATCAAACAAAAATATAATAACAAAGTAAAGAGAAGGGTTGACACAGGTTCCTAACATCCCCGCCCTCTTAAAAAATGTTTGTCCTCAAAGCTTTAGATGTGGAAATTGTTGTTGAATATGAAGGAGTGGTTCCTATGTAGAATCCTCTAGTTGCGTGACATGCCACTAAATTAATACCACTATGATGGATCAAGAGTAAAGATGACGACTGCACTTATTGAGGATGGATGCTGGATCCAAAATGATGGATCCTTCATTATCCAGTTCTGGTAAAATATTTTGTGGTCTCATGTTGGTTCCAATAACTTTCTTATGACAAGAGACATGAAATACTAGATGAATGCGAGATGAAGGAGGAAATTCCAATTTATAAGCAATAGACCCAATCTTCAGAAGAACCTTATATGGCCCATAAAACTTTGGATCCAACTTCTGATTCCCTTTGAGTTTTAAGGAGGATTACTTATAAGGTTGCAGATGAAGAAAGACCAAATAACTGACTTGAAAAGTGCACTTAGAATGGTGTTGATCGGCTTGTTGCTTCATTTGGTTTATTTCCATTTGAATATTGTTCTACAAAATGTGAATAATTTGATCTTGGTTTTGAAGAACCATGTCAACTTCCTGAAATGGTGAACTGTTGGGGTTGTATGAAAGGACCATTAGTGGTTCCTGACCATAAAATGCTTCATATGGACTAATTTTATATGTAGTGTGGTAAGAAGTATTGCACCATCATTCAGTGAGAGGGATCCACTTTTCCCACTGATGTCATTGTTCAGAGGTGAAACAATGAATTAAAGTTTCCAAGAATTTGTTGATAACTTTATTATGACCATCTATTTATGGGTGATATCCAAAACTGTTATTCAGTTTGGTTCTAGTGTGGAGAAATAGTTTTGTCCAAAAATTACTTATGAAAGTTGCATCATGGTCTAAGACAATGGAAGAAGGGATTCCATGCAGATGGAATTTCTGGTCAATCAAAATTTGTGTGACTGAGGAGGAGGTGTATGGATGGTCAAGAGAAAAAAAAATGACTATATTTTCATATCCAATCAACCACAACCAAGATTAGAGTATTCCCTCCATATTTAGGGATCCCTTCAATTAAATCCATCGAATTATATGTCCAAATACATGTAGGGATGGGAAAAGTTTTGTGCAATCTAGGAAGGAATGTTGTTTCACCCTTGTGGCATTGGCATGTATTATATTCAACCACCATGTGTTGAATTTTTCATTTCATTCCCTTCTAAAATAAGTTACGTTGTTCCTGCTCATACGTTTTGAGGAACCCAGAGTGCCATGTCCATGGAGAAACATGGAGTTCATTGAATATATCCTTTTGAATATTTGTACTCTATGGAAGCACCAGACAACCCTTGTATCTCATATAAGAACCATCCCAAGAGTAATGTGGTATAGTATAAGGCTTATTTTCCAACCATTGGATGATTTCAATAATGAAGAGTTGTTGACATAGCCTTGCTGAAGAAGTTGTAACTAGTTTGAAATATGCATAGAAATAGCTGAAAGAGAAATTGGTTCATCAAATGTATAGGAAAGAGCATCCACCACAAGATTTTCCTTACCCTTCTTCTAAGTGATCTCATAGTCATAAGTTATAACCCATGAGTTTCCTACCCCATTTCTATTTTGTTGGGGATGAGACTCATTGTTCTAGGAAATATTTCAGACTATAGTGATTAGTCTTGATGCAGAAATTATTTCCTAATAGGTATGGCCGCCACTTCTGTGCAGCATGCCAAATAGTCATGATTTCCTTCTCATATGTAGAGGTGGCTAAATTCTGACCGGAAAGAGATTTGGTGGTGAACACAATGGGATGTTCATCTTGAGGAGAACAACACAAAGTCCATTGTCACAAGCATCATTCTCAATAGTGAAGGGCTTGGAGAAATTGAGCATAGATAGAACATGTGTGGTACCCCTACAAGCCCTTAGATAACTTACTTTGATTGGGATAGCCGCAATGAGCCACCCCTTCCTTTAGCTGCACCTTTCCAGATGAAGGTTCAAGTTGAACACTACATGATTTATCATTCTATTATAGATGAAGGAGCCTCTATTAGTATTTTATCTACATGTGATTGGAGAGGTATGGGATCTCCCAGCCTCATGTCAATTGTTAATCAATCGTTGGACTTAAATAGAAGACCTAGTCAAAATTTGGGTGGCAATACCATCTTAGTTTATTTTATGGTTATATAGGACCCCTTGGATTTCAATATGATCCTCAAGTGTGATTATGTATATGGTATGAAATTTGTGGTGTCTATGCTCTTTCGTGTGATGTAATTTCCTCACAATGAAAGTATTCTCATTGTCAATTAGCTAGAATTTGTTGATACCTCTCCTTACCAGACTGTAGACCAAGTCTATCCTTTCTTAATTCCTAGTGTTTCGGTAGACACTACCTACCACGGGTGAATTATGTGGCCTCATATATGTTGTGTCCAATTACAAATGATAAGAAGCCTCTGCAATCATGCTTATATTTTTGGGACTCAATCCCAGCAGTTGACTAGATGATCTATCCAATGGGGACTTTGGAGTTAGATCTCCACCCTATTGATCCAACTAAATGTTTAGTCATGTGTTCTATATGGGATGTCTTACATCCCTCAAAATGAATTATTCTTAGAGTCTATGATATAGTATGACCTTCTTATGGATGTTGGATCAGTTATGGTTAAATCAATCCTTGAATTTCTTATTGAGTATGGTCTATCTGATGATCAAACCTCCTATGTTGGAATTGTTGAGTCTTTGTAGAAGTGAGTGAGTGATCATAGTGAGTTTGATTCTCCTTGTAGATTTTTTGAATCATGTGATGCTAACTCTATTTCTGCAGACTCCCTTTCCTCTATCAACTTTATCTTTCCTCTTAAGGTTGATCTTACTGACTATAAACCCTTGGGCTTTAGCACTATAGATACTTCTTCAATTGATTCTGCCTTGGCTATGCCTTTTGTTGAAGATATAAAAGTTGCAAATGTTTCAAACAAAGTGACCTATATCAGATCTCTTCTTTTGAACATGATCATGATATTGTTGTTTCTTGGTGACAAGATTCTTATTTGGATTCACAATTGTTTACTAGCCTCACCTTTTTGTTCAAAATGTAACCACATTTCCATGTATTATGCTCTCGCTTATGAGATTGGTGTTGGATTCGACGCTTTTATCTCATTTTATAAGCCATCATCTCCATTATCATCATCTCTCAGCTTTGTACCATTTTTCCATTTCTTATTGACACCCTTTACTTGGAGGAGACACTCCCTGAGTGCCCTTATCTTGCTTATAACACCTCAATCTTCAACCCAATTGCATTTAACTGTAAATGATGTAAATAGCATTACTAAATCATTGAGAGGAGCTAAAGGTGAAGGAATTAGCATGCATTTAGCGTTTGTATGTATTGATAATTAAAATAGATGTCAATGGTTCACATGCAAGCCAGGCACAATATAATTTTGGACGTCATGTAAATATGCAATTAATAAAAATACCCACAACTAGCTATGACAATGCAACATTAAAGAGATGGGGGCATGATTTCACAAGGAATAGGGATGTAAAATATTCAAACCCTTGAGACAATAGGGTAAAGCCAAATGTAAGTGGGAGAACCCATAAAGATGTCAACTACCCATTTTGTCTTTTGTGCCAATCATTTATTTCTTCCGAAAATTGGTTGAGGTAGTTAATGCCTTGGGATTAGAAGAGTATGGAATTCAAATTTGAATTGGGGAAAGCCATCATTTTTGGAAATCATTTTTTTTACTGATGGGGAAAGAAAACTCCATGAAATGCATGCCCATCCCATTATGCACCCACGCCCTTCATTTCCTCATGCAGCTGAAGCTTGTTGTGCTTTCACCTCCACATTTTTATGTTGTTTCCTCATTTCTACATGCCCAGAAATCCAATTATGTTATTGCTAAGTGAATGGCCAGTAGGGATTCACAATTTGTGGTTTTAGGGAGGTCGTTTTTTCTCCCATAATTCCCATAGACATTTTTAGAGTTTGAATTCACAAATTGGGGGTTTGTAGAGGTTGTTTTTACCCATAAACATTTGTTGAAATCAAGATTTCTCACCAGGGTTGATTTCCCTATTTTCCTATCCATTTTTGGTTACAAAATGTTTTTTTCCATACCCAACACTTGTGTTTTGTTTTTCTGTAAATCCTTTCTTTGGTCTGAACCATTAGGAATGGAAGAGGCAAGAATTGGCTTGATAATCCTTGTGAAGAGAGGAACCTCATAGAGAGATCAAGAGGAGATGGTTATTCTTCTATACACACCCTGAAGAGAACTGGAAGGGAAGGTATGGCCTGAGGAACTGTGTAGCAGTGAAAGGAATAATTCCATGTGTTGGGTGTGTAGTTATTGTGGAAGCCAAGCCATATCTTGTGTAGGTGTCTACAACTCAGTGGTTGATCTCACTAGCTTAGTACTTCTCCTTTCCACTGCCTTAGTATCCTGATAAACCCAATTGTGTTTGGATTAGTTGAGTTTTAATGTGTATTTGGTGATGTGTGAGCCCGTTCTTCCCTAGCTCCTTTTGTAAAGCATGCCCATCTTGGGGGTGGCAATGGTGTTGAGTGATTGATAAGCACATTGGCCTATGGTTAGGTGGAACATTGCAATGACATAGCTAGTTGTGGGAAAAATTCTTTTCAAGATAAGTATTTATTGTGTATTTAAGTTCTGCAACTGTATTTGTTTTAAATTATCATGAACATGTTGAATGATTGAATGTGTTGAACATATTTTTCTCCCATCGTATTTTAATGAAATATACATTTTCATATATATTTTATTTCAAAGCATTTTATTATTATGTTCATGTGGCTAGATTGTCATCCTGACAGTAGCAACAACAGTCAAGTCGCATCCTCTCTCTCGGTGAGTAGAAGAGACAGGACGTGGCATTGCTCATGTTCCTTGCACTATGATTAGGCTTGTTCCTCATGCTTGGAACTAGTTCCACATGCCTCTGACACCTATCTCCTTGCATTTAGAGAATTCATTCATCTTTCCTTCGATCTTATTAAAAATAGTAAGGAGGCCATTAGTTGACTTTTATGGGCTCGTTAAAACTTTACAGGAAAGGTATGGATTTACCTTTAATATTTGGTCTAAATCCTTACATAATTAGATTGTCAAGATTGTGTGTCTCTTCATACACATTAAAGGATGTGAAGGAACATCCGCATTGGTATAAGTTTAACCTGTTTTTGAACCACGTGTATTACTAACAAAAAAGGAATACTCTAGTAGATTGTGGCTAGATGAGTATTCCTAGTTATAGGTTTGTCTCTTTTCGGGCCCGGGAGACTAAATTTATGAAAAAGGAACCTAGTTGAGCTCACTTTTTTTTCTCATGCTCTAGATTAAACTATGAAAAATATTTCGAGCATTCTTTATTCCATTGTCATTCTCGCTAAAACTTTAGGACAAAAGCATCGAGTGATATTTCTTTCCTTCACGCTCGTTAAACTAAAGCCTTTTGCTTTCTTATGATGGAGTGTCGGTATGGTGATAGTTTAACCTTTTTTCATACCTTAATGAGTAACTATGAAAAAGGAATATCTTAGCTCTCCTGAGCTAAGAAAGTTCCCCTCTAGATAATTTTATACTTTTTTGGATTTAGGAGACTAACGTTACAAAAAAGTCCCCCCATATAGTCTTATTTGGAATTTTCAGACTCTCAAATTGTGAAAACTTCATCGAGCATCCACTAATTTGGGATCATAAAATCCATGAATCAGTTCTTTAGCAACCATTATTCTATCTCTTCTTCGATCTTGTTAATAATGAAGAAGGTCCCGAATTTGCTTTCTTAGACTCGTTAAACCTTTACAAAAAACAAGGAAAGGGAAGTTCATTTAAATGTATTTTATATTATGGCAGCAAGTCTTTTCATCCGTGAACAAAGCACTAGTTTTATTCTATCAACAGTTGGTTTCTATTTTTTTTCCTTAGTATTAATCCTAATCTCAAAGTTTTTACTCCTGATGTTAGTTACTTTTTCAATTATATGGAGAATCTATCAATGTCTCCTACATTGCATATTTGTATCATTGGTCCCTTGGTGTCAAAACATTTCCTAAGTCATTATTGTTTCATGCTCATTTTTTAAGGATAAATCCTTTGTCGTCCATTCTGTAGTTTCCTTGACCTTTTCTGTCGGCCACTCCATGGTATCAATTCAATACATCAAGACTTTCACAGTGCTTGTTGAAAATATTTGTACCAGTTCTATATCCAATCAATATTTGATTTACCTCATGTTGGATGATGGAAGATTATTTAATGCCTTACTTACAATAGATATATTCCTATCGAATTCAACACATCTTTCTCTGGCGATGCGATTTATAGTTTTTGCTAGGACCTTGGGGATTGAAGTCATCAATGACAATTTCCTTTGTTGTTGGGTAGTGGGAATAACTTAATTTTCCATACTCGATGGTTTCTTTAAGTGTTCGACTTCAATGCAATTTATTCACAATTGTTAGAATGTACAAGGTACCTTGAGGACCATTTTCATTATTGATGGTTTCCCTCACATTTTTTAATAGTTTTCATCCATGATCGATAATCAAACGGTTTGCTCCATGTTCAATATCAAATTATTTATTCACATGGTTAGGATTCCTACCTTTGGGAAGGTTGGATTTAAGAACTTGGGTCAACACTAGCATCATTATATTTTTCTATTTCCAAAGTTGTGCAAGACCGTGTCACACTTCATATGACAATTGTTGAGAAAAATATCCACCTTGTATTCTTGTGGCTATGATTTATTATTGAGCATGGATCTACATTGTTTATTTGTGGTCATGACTCCTTTAGATTTCACTTGGAGCCTTTTGACATATTGTGTGACCATGATAGTTACATCATTTATACACATGTTGGATCCACCTTAAATCTTCTTGGAGATCACTTTTATATTGACATGTATGTACTAAAGATCATTTTGTATGACATTTATCCCTCTTTCAGGTACCTTCATTCGAGCCTATGATCTTGGATTCAAAATTTTATTCGAATCCATGAGTCAACCATTACCTATTTATACTATATTTCATTTATCATCTTCCCCTCTAACCTAATAATTAGGGGGCATATGTTATAGCCAAAAATGGCACTTCTCCATCCGTGATGACATTTACATGTTTTGTCACATGAAGACACTTCTTGAAAACTATTGTTAGTCATTAAAAGGAAACTTCAGGATGGAAGGGCCATATAAGAAGTTTTGTAGCTCCATTTAACCTCTTTTGTAAACTATTTGAAAGGTATCGAACTAGGGAACAACATTGCAGAAGAAACCAACTCCTAAAAACTCTTGCAAATACCCTGAACAATGCATTTTTTGACCCATACACGAGTCGTTAGTGATAAACCTATTTTTTTCAAATTTTTATATGTGATTTGTTAGTGGGAAGCCCGCATATATCCCTTAAAGTTTTCAAAATATATAAAATTCTCAAAATTCGGGTGTTTTAGGTCATTTTGGAACTGCCTTCGTAGTTGTAACTGACCTATACTCGACCCTAACTATTCATATTTCTCTATAAGAGAGGGAGAGGGGACCATGAAGGGGATTTAGCCTTTGTTATTTCTATGCTGGTGGAATTGGGACACTCATACACCCCCCCCTCCCCCCCCACCCCCACCAACCTTTTCCTTAATTGGCATCTACCTTTATTGCAATTCTTGGAGGAGAGAAGTAAGAGATCCAGATCAAAGGTTTCACAAGGTGCCTTGCATGAGGAAAAAGTATATCTTGTACTTATTCTATTGTTTAATAAATATTTGATGTTCTTACCTTTCCAAATCATTGTGTAATGGATATTGAATCTCAGCTTACGATCATATGTTAGTGTTGATGAGATTAGGGTTTCATATTATCTTAATTATCATTCTTTTATATGTGGTCAAATTAGTTTGAGGAAGGTTTGGATTTGTTTTGTAGGTCTCTTGGTTGGAGATAAAGAGGAGGTACAGAGAGGAAACTTGGATCAACCTTCAATGCATGGGGTATAAACCATTCTAACCCTTGTAACCTTGTTTAAACTTATACTTTCAAAATATTATACATCTATCAGTGTCTGTAAACCCCTAGTATGTTGGTGGACTCAATCCCAACCATAGGATTAATTCCTTAACAACAACTATCTAAGACATAACTATTGCCTATATTTGTTGATGTAATTGTAGCTTCGAAATGTATTCACTCATATATCTTATGTCTTGTACCCCGATGTTTATTCCGAGATGTGTCTGTAATGTAATTGAGTCATGTCATTCCCCAATGTTCCAATCGAGAGGATCTATAATGTAAACAATTCATGTCAATTCATTATGGGTAACCCTCCTATTCTCTAAGGGTTAAAGTTCAAGTAGTTCCGAGGCACTACGGTTATTAGACTCACCTAGTGAAGTCGTCCCTGGTTGGGTTTAGTCAAGTCGAGAATCAGTATAAATAAAGAGTGAGTCTCTCTATTTATCACACTCACTCACACTTAGCTGTAGCATATAGATAAGGAAGAAGAAGACACTAGGGCTAGGAAGAAAGAGGCTACTATTGTTGAGAGATCATCTTACTGTTTTGGGGTTTTACTCTTGGTGTTGATTCTATCTCTGAGGAAGTTGCATGGTTTTATCCATTTATGGTTTCCCCAAGGAAAAACACTATGTTCATTGTCTCTTTTGTTTGATTGATGTGCTTGTTGTTCTCTCAGTTAAATATCCTAATGTTATGCTAGCTTAATGTTAAAAATCTAACATGGTATCATAGCTAACCTGAGAAAAAGACACTATGCAACTGTGGGAACTAGGGCTTCCTACTTTTTGGATATTCCTCCACATATTTTCGGCAAAAGAAGGTTGGATTAACTCTCCTCCTTAGGGCACATATTTCTGTCAAAGCATAATCCAATTCTGAGGTTTTTCAATTTTGGACCCGACATTGCTGCCAGAAATTAGGGCTTTTCACAAAAGAGGAATTTTTCAGTGAGCCCAATCTTGGATTGATCTCCTCCCCAAAATTTAAGTTAGGGATCAATTTCAAATTATTTGGTTGGACAAAATTTTGGAAAAGCAAAACCCTAATCTGCTCCTGAACCCGCACTACAGGATTTCAGCTCCAAATCCAGATCCGACATGTTGAGCTGGTAAGATCTAAATATTTTGTATTTCCATTTTAGGTTCTCAGTCAAGATCTCTCATCATACCAATCTTGATGAAAAGCTTGATGGAGATGATCAATTCCGAGCCTAGAAGTATAGGATCTCCCTGGTCCTAGAAGAAAATGAGTTGGACTCCTGTATCAATGAGGAGGTTCCAGTTCCAGAGGGAGATGAGGTTAAGTCCTTACATAAGAAGAAGTTGGTTATGGAAAAGAGGATTATTACTGATTCAATCAAGGATCACCTCACACCATATGTTTCCTCCCTAAAGACACCTAAAGCTATGCTTGATGCCCTAACCAAATTCTTTGAAGGGAAGAACATAAACAGGAAGATGACTCTGAGAAACTAGTTGAAGAATGTGAAGATCCAAAATGTAGAGAGCATCCGGTCTTACTTTACAAGGGTTTATTAGATCAAATAAAAATTGGAAGTTGTATATGAAGAAGTGGAGAATGCAAAGATTGTAATGACCACCTTTAATGGTCTCCCTAGATCATGGGACTCCTTTATTCAAGGGATCTATGCCAAAAAGAAGTTAGTCAAGTTCAACAGACTATGGGAAGAATGCTCTAAAGAAGAAGCTTGGATAGAAGCTCAAGAAGAAAAGATGGGATGTGAAGATCAAGATCTCACAGTACAATCCAAAAAATCCAAATCCAGCCATCACAGAAGTAAGTACTCTCATCAAAAGAATAACTCTATAAATTCTAGATATTTGTCTAAATAGATTTGCTATACATGTGATGAAAAAGGACATTTTTCTAGATATTGTCCTAAGAATAAAAGTAGCTCTCACAAGAATAAGGGAAACAAGAGAAGACATCATGCTCATGCTGTAGAGGATGATGAACCTTCCACAAAGAGAAACAGACAAGTTAGTGATGATTCTTCAAGTGATGAAGAATATGCTTTGATCTCCTCTCTCACGGGAACTATCACACATGGCAACAATGATTGTCTTATAGATAGTGGTGCTTCCAAGTAAATGACGGGATTCAAGGAATCCTTTGTGAAGTTATCTAAACATGAATCACCTCACAAGGTGAAACTTGGAGATGACTACCAATATCCAATAAAAGGTAGCGGGGAATCCTCATACAAGCTAGACTCTAGAAAGTCTATGACAATGAAGGAAGTATTGTTTGTACCAGGACTAAAGAAGAATCTCCTCTCAATATCTGCATTAGATGCAAAAGGAATGAGGGTTACATTTATAGATGGTCAAGTCATCATGTGGCCGAAAGGAAAGACTATCGATGATGCAGTAGTGATTGGGGAACAAGAAGGAGGCTTATAAAAATTGAAGGGCCATCCAAAACAAGCCTTGGTCTATGACACAATAGAGCCAAATGAACTTTGGCATAGAATGCTTGCACATGTGCATTACAGAGCACTACCACTTGCAAGAAAAGTTGTTGAAGTTCTTCCGAAAATTCAAGCAAGACTTGACGAAGTCTGCAAAGGATGTACAAAAGGAGAGAACACAAAGAAGACATTTCCAAGTAGCAAGAGAAAAGCAAAAGGAATATTGGAAATCATTCACTCCGATGTATGCAGTCCAATTTCATCAATTTCTCTAAGCGGGTATATATACTATCTTTCCTTTATTGATGATTTTTCTAGGAAGACATGGGTTTACTTCATGAAGAACAAAGATGGAGTGTTCAACAAATTCAAAGAATTTAAAGCCTTGATCGAGAACCACACTTAAAAGAAGATCAAGACCTTTTGATCTGATAATGGTGGAGAATTCACATCAAATGAATTCAAAGAGTGATGCAAAGACTAAGGGATTAAGAGGGAGTTGTCCAATCATTATAATCCACAATAGAATGGGATTGCAAAAAGGAAGAATAGAACTATCATGGAAGCTACAAGAGCAATGCTTCATGATCAAGATCTTCCTATGCATCTTTCGGCAGAAGTAGCCAAAAAAACAGTGTATGTATACAACCGTACTCCACACATATTACTCGAGAACAAGACTTCTGAAGAAGTCTTCTCTGGAAAGAAACTAGAAGTCAGCAATCTTAGAATATTCAGTTGTCCTATGTACATACACATTCCAAAAGAGAAGAGGACAAAATTATATCCTTCAGGAAAGAAGGGTATATTTGTGGGATACTCTGAAAGATTGAAGGCTTATAGAATATACTTCCCAAGATTCAGGAAGATTGACATCAGTAGGGATGTGACATTTGATGAAGACACAGTTTACAACAAATCTAGTAAGAAACCTGCTGAAGAACCTGAAGAAGCAGAAGTTCCCAGAATTCATGATACAACCAAGAATCAAGAAACTCAAGAAGAATATCAAGAATGTGAAGAACCACAAAGACTTGTGGATCCACCTTTGGAGAAGAATCCTCATAAGAGGAAACGTGCTTGGGTACGAGAAATTATCCAAGGTGCAGAAATATATGGAGCTTCAGAAGAAACACCCAGAGGAAGAAAGAGAACTAGATCATGTTCTAGTTATGTAGCCCTACTATGTGACATTATTGATAAAGAACCTTCCAACTATGAAGAAGTGGCAGAACAGAAATAATGGAAGGATGCTATGATCGAAGAGTATCAATTGATCATGAAGAATGATGTTTGGGATGTTGTTCCAAGACCAGAAGGGAAGTCCATTGTAACTTCCAAACTGGTCTATAAGATCAAACATGATGCAGATGGTAGCATAGAGAAATATAAATCAAGATTTATGGCTTGAGGTTTCTCCTAGAAAGAAGGAATAGATTATGAAGAAAGATTTTCACCTGTAGCCAGATACACTTCCATCATATTAGTACTTGCTCTGGTTGTAGTGATGAAATGAAAGATATGCCAAATGGATGTCAAGACTACCTTCTTGAATGTTGTAGTGGAAGAGGAAGTGTATGTAGAGAAACCACTTGGTTTTGAGACACATGACAAAGAGTCTCATGTATGTATATTGAATAAAGCCCTGTACGGTTTGAAACAAGGACCCAGGACATGGTACGGTAGAATTGATGGTTTCCTATCCAGTTTGGATTTTACTAAGAGTAAAGCAGATTCCAACCTTTCGTACAAGGTTGAATATGGAAACCCAGTGATACTCCTACTGTATGTGGATGATCTGTTTGTAACAAGTATGGATGGGTTGATTGCTGATACAAAGAGGAAATTTGCTGCCGAGTTTTAAATGAAAGACTTGGGTATGATGCATTATTTCTTAGGCAAGGAGGTGTGGCAGAATGTGGATGGAATGTTCCTTGGACAAGTGAAGTATGCAGTAGATATCCTGAAGAGATTCGGGATGATGGACTGCAAGGACATAACCACACCTATGGCAGTGAACTTGAAACTATTGAGTGATGCTTCATTAGAAGCGGTTGATGCTACGATGTATCATCAGATGATTTGGTCCTTGATGTACCTAACGAATATGAGACCATATATTTTCTTTGCTGTGAACACCTTGAGCAAGTTCCTAACAAATCCGAGACATGTTCACTTGATTGTTGCAAAGCATATTTTGAGGTACCTGAAGGGTATAGTTGAATATGGGATCAAGTACAAGGAAAATCAGAAGATTAACCTAGAGGGTTATGTTCATTCAGATTGGGCAGGAAGTGCCATTGATAGAAAGAGCACTTTAGGATGTTGCTTCAGTATGGGATCAGGTGTGATCTCTTGGTTTAGTAGGAGGAAATCCTTTGTGGTACTGAGTACAACTGAAGCAGAGTATGTTGCAGCTTGTTCAGCTAGTTGTGAGGTACTATGGCTAAGGAAGCTACTGTTTGATTTATTTCATCTCTAGTTGGACGCTACTTTTATACATTGTGACAACCAGAGTTGCATAAAGTTGTCAAAGAATCAAGTGTTTCATGACAAGTTGAAGCATATCGAGATAAAGTATCACTATATCAAGGATATGGTGCAGAGAGGAGCAGTGAAGCTCCAGTATGTTGCGATAGAGGAACATATAGCTGATGTATTGATGAAGCCATTGGCTAGAGTGAAGTTTGAGTACTTCAGGGAGAAGCTTGGTGTTCTCCAGATCAAGGTTTCCTCTAAGGGAAAATGATGAAGGTCAAGAGCCATTCTGACATGGTGAGAACATTAGGTTCCTTCCATGGTCAGATGTAAGGGTTGAGCCATTCTATCATGGTGAGAGGATTTGGTTCCTTCCATGTCAGATATGAGTGCAAAGCCATTTTGATGTGACTGTAGGATCGGTCTCTACATGATTAGATGTAAGGGATAAATGCCATTCTTGGAATGGAGGCACCTGGTCAGTTACCAGGAAAACTTAGTTTGGGACTAAGGGTCGTTCTGATATGACCGTAGGATGTAGTCTTACATCATCAGATGTGAGCACATGGCCATTCTGAGTGAATTAGTCAAGTCAAGAATTAGTATAAATAGAGAGTGATCCTCTCTATTTATCACACACTCACTCACACTCAGTTGTAGCACATAGCTGGGGAAGAAGAAGACACTGGGGATAGGAAGAAAGAGGTTACTACTGTCTGGAGATTATCTTACTATTTTGGGGTTTTACTCTTGGTGTTGATTCTATCTCTAGGGAAGTTGCAAGGTTTTATCCATTTATGGTTTCCCCAAGGAAAAACACTATGTTCATTGTCTCTTGTGTTTGATTGATGTGCTTGTTGTTATCTCAATTAAAGATCCTAATGTTATGCTAGATTAATGTTAAAAATCTAACATTATTAACAAGAATTGGTAACAAATTTTTTCCACTTCGAGTAAACATCCCACATATCAGTGGTATATTGATAGTTGGAATGATCCAATTACCGTTTAGAGTTACATTTCAGATATCTAACGTTATGTAAACTTATATTCGACAAACTATCAATAAAACCTTGTGAAATAGCTCAACATTTAGCGAGATTTATGATGAACAAATTAAAGTAAGAGATATTTACTTGAGAAATATTTTGAATTGTATCAACTGATTGATCTCTCAACTCTTCTACTTCGGTGATATTAAGGTTAGCTAGTTTAGTGTCAACTATCTCATCAAAAGCTGGCATGCCTGAAACCTCCATAAGTTCATCAGTTAACATACACTGCCTCATGTAGATTTTATGACCCTTCATGATTATCTGATTAGGTTAACACAAACAAATTCCCAGGATTTTATAGATATTCGAACCTTTCTACTCTTCATTGGTTCAAGGCGAGGTAGATCTTGGGGAGCATTCTTTATATTTTTCTTCCATTCACACAATTTCTCAAAGTGGAATCAACTTTCTTATTCATGCTTACATGATCATCTAATATGTTTGTAGATGCTCAAAAGTGTTAAGGTCATCCTATATCTCATTAAACCCTTAGAAAAACAGGATATATTTGTATTTAAATATTCATTGCAGACAGTTGCTTCATCCTTAAATTTCTGAATAGTGAGCTTGAAAAATACAAAGGAAGTATGATACTTCATGTTTTCCTCCATCTCAATTTCAAGATCAAAAGGATTACTTGCCTACTTGATTACGTCTACTTCTGCAATTCCTTTCTTCCTAGTTAATTATTAAATATGATCTTTCAATCTGTGCATCTATGCAACATATTTAACTTCAAGTTGTTCTATTTGTTGATTTAGTTTTTCTTGTAGAGCTTCTTCCTCATTTTGTAACTTTATATTTTTCTCTCTTTCTTCATCAAGTGTCGTTTTTAAAATAGATGCATAATTCTAGTTGGCTCCTACAAAAGAACCCATATCACTAGTTACTTCCATGACTTCACCCTGAGGATCATCAAAAGATGATTTCCAAATGATTTTCTTTGAAATAATCTCTTCCATAGTTTGTCCTTCCTTTCTTCTTTTGGAACCTCTTTTAACTCTGGCCTTTTTTCTTTTGCTAAAATAATAATATCCCAACACCACTACAACTTCCTCTCAAAAATATGTTGTTTATTGAGCTATATAAGTTAATAGATACCTGGTATTGATGGTGGGTAATGATAGGTAATACAAAGAAGGAACTATCAAGGAAGGTTCAAGAAAATTGTCTTGTCTTTCAGTAATTGTAGTAAGATTAGTAAATTGAGGTTGGGTATCTTAGATCAGAGTGTAATTTTTTGTATGCAGAGGAGTACTATCAGTGTTTTCTTACTAATATATCCTATTGGGTGGTTTTCGCTATTTCATAGGGTTTGATAGTCAACGGGTCGTGTTTGGAATCAAGATCAAGAGAGGTAGTATTGGGATTGGTATTTTGGTCAATTGGTTATGTAGATTCTTGATTTTTTCTATCATCACTAATAACTTGGGAATATTGAGGAACAATAGTATTTTATGGTTCTTGGATAGCTTGTGTTGGACTAATAATTTATGTACGGTGTTTGTTTTGTAAATCAATAATTTTCCTTGTAACTCTTTTGGGAGCCTAATTAGTATAATTACCCTCTCCTTCTATCTTGAAAAAACATTTGGTGAGACCTTAGTAACAGAATCAACATGATAAACACATCTAGTGTTGACATACTTACCTTATAGGGTCTGATACTTCTGCATCAATGTGTTCAAATTTGAAATGGGAGAAGAAGGGGGATAACCAATAACATGTTGTTTTCCCTATTTCTTCTCCAACTGTAACTTCTCTTTAGTTTTTATAGTATTAGGTGTAGTCTCTTTAGCATATTTAGTTGTCTACATTTTTTCTTTCTTTTAATTTTCCTTTTGTTCAAAGAAACTGTTTCTTTCTTCCAAAAAACTTAGTTTAATCTCTTTCTGAGTCTCATGGATAAGACTCTTTGAACTGGATCAGTTAATTTCCTTATAACTTATTCAAACCTACAATATTTTTTAAAACTAAAATTATCTAGATAATTCTCATGTGTGGAGGATTTCCTTAGGTGGGCCTGAGAAAATAAGCCTAGAACAAATCCTTTAGGATCTTGTATTCTTGTTTCTACAAGCACTATCATCTTTGCTAATGAGGCTTCCATGTGTTACTTGTTGAATTGTTAAATGTCTAATATATATTAGGAACTTTGGTCATGCTCCTCTCTTCTTGTAATAAATTTAACTGTGAACCCCATCCATAACTATTTGAAATGCAAATTCTACAAGTGCCATCCTGTGAGGAACTACGCTAGGTAATCGATGAACTATATTGCTTCCACAAATTATAAGATAAGTGAAGTTCCCCAAGGTATACCAATATCCCATAGTAGCTATCAGAGATATGGCATTGTCTCAAAGTTGGGGAACATTATTATTAAAGATGGAAAAGTGAACAACGTTGGTAAACTTGTCACAAATGTCATATATGTGTTTCTTGTAGTGGTAATCCCATATAATTGAGCAGTGAATATGTATGGGGTATTTCTATTATCTAATTCCATCCCAAGGTGGGAAAAGTGAATCAGGGACACACCACATCCATTCGATATATAGATAAATAAAAACTAGGTTTCTTGGTGGATGGGGTTTTCTGAACCTAGACAATTGCATATTTGAAAGTGATTGAAAATATATGTGCCTAGTATAAAATTGCACGTGTAGTTTCCACATAATAAGCCAACGGACTACATTCTAGTTGCAAATATGGACATTGTTCATCTTCATAGAATATACAAGGCATTGATGTCGATAGTTTGTAGGGTTCTCTGAGAAGGAAAATTGGGTATTTTCGATTCATTTTGAGAATAAACGTGCTAGGATCAACCATTTAGGTCTTTAGTAGGACCTCCGGCTCAATATTTTCCTCGAATGCTTTTATAATTTTATAAGTAAGTAGTTTTTGTGGGGCCTCGAGTTAATATATCTTGGCAAAAGTATCAGGTTTGTTATTCATGAACAAAATTTTGTTTGCATCTCTGAAATAGCTAGTCAGCACATCCACAAAGAAATGACCCATTTAACCAGGTATGTCTATGGTAAGACTGTGGGCCAAGAAGCAAATGCATGGAATTGGGAATTACAAATATTTTGGTAAATAGGTGCATCATCCTAGAACTCCAAGAAACCATTTCTATCGAAAATAGGATAGATCCTAACCTAATCAAGACATATGGTATCTGATGCTTAAGCATTTTTTTTGGAGAAGAAACCAAATTTATGGTCTTTTGATTTTAAATCCTCCATTGGGGACTCGGACCTGGTTCTTTTTTTCGTGCCTTCTTTCGCAATCTTGCAGGGAAATAGAAAAATATAAGCTGAAATAATTTTCTTATAGGTGTGACAGAGTTAATGAAAACAATATAATGCCTGCAAAAAACCAAAAATGTAACTCTAGAAAGTTACTTGTAGGATGAAAGCTCTCAGAGATCATGGCAATAGGTTCAAACTTAGCTTAGTTTGATGTCAATTTAGGGCTTTCCAATTTGTTTAAAGTGGTTCACTTTGGTCGTTTTAAACCATAAATTCAATTTAATCCATGTATGTGTGTATCTTACACCAACTTTGAATTTTTTAAATATTTTGGAGGTGGGGCCCGAAAACCGGAAGTTTGAGTTCGAGATGATAATTATTCAAATTTTAAATAGCTCTTTGACTATCAAGTGTCAAAAATATTATGTATGAGTGGTGAGAATGATATTTAAGAGTTAGGATAGTATATAACACATAAATGAAAAATACTATGCTCTTCTACTCCCGAGTTTATTCACAGAGGCCAGGGAAAAAATATAGTTATAGTTTAACGAGGAATCGAAATACAACTTCTCGTAATTTAGAAAAGTGGAAGTCGTGAATAAGAGAGTACCTTTTTTCCCAGGGGAAAATATCAGTTCCTTGCTATTTCATTGAAATGAAAGGGAACATGGATACATCATTAGAATGTGCTGAGCTCAAGGTGTATGTAATACATTATCAAATATAACTACAGCATCAGCTTCAGCTAAGCTCATGTCAGAGAACATCAATCCATAATATGTTGTCTACAATTCATGATCAGTTTACCATAAATCTTCATAGTGAGTAACAAGCTAGGAGAAATACTACATCCTCTTCCATACCCTTCATTACATAGAGAGTTCATACAATTACTTTGTTAGCTAATCCAAAGAAGCATTAAAACAAGAGTAGTGCTGAAATATATGGGGCTCATCCACCACCATAATCTAAAGGATGTCATAAAAAGCTATAGTACAAAAAGGTCTAGTGTTGAGGGCTAGAAAAGTAAGAACGAGCCCTGATCAATACATTCACCATCGATGAATTCAGTAAACTGAAGCTGGCTCGGAGCCAGTGTTAATGCTTCTTTGGATAAGCTGTCAGCCATTGTACTATGCTCTCTCTATATATGAATGGGAGTGGGTTGGATAAAGTAAGGTTCCAGCTCCGTAATACAATGACACCATCCATCAAGAGTGAGTAATGTAAGAGCTGATCTTTGATTGAACTAGTTAATGATGACAACATAATCACCATGAATATGTAAAAAGGGAAGGCCCATGTTTTTTGCATAGTGAAGGAGTGTCCACAAGGAAAGCAACTCAGATATGGTATGTGTGCTCAGGCCTACTCCCATTTTGAAGCAGTAATAGTGGTATCGATTGAGCAAAAGCTGTACACCTACACCTCCCATATGATTAGCTGATGCACCATCAAAGAAAACAGCTAGAAAAACCAAAGTAGGTGCTGGTCCAATAGTTCTCCTTATGTTTTTCAGCTGAATAATGACAAGATAGAGTTGTAGATGATTCTTAATAGAGAGGGCATCAAAAAATATATCAGGCTTCTTGTCCTCAAAAATACATTTGTTCCTAGTTATCCAGATTTTCCATGTAAGACAAAGAGGAAGATACTTCAGAGTATTTCCTAAGCTGATCTAGGAAGAGACATTAAGTAAAAAATTCGATTCCCTCAAAAAATTTGGAATGTCAAGAGAGGATCTGATGAGAGCAATAACCTTCCTAGTAAATATGCAATTGTGAAATAGGTGATCAATAGACTCTAAATCTGATCTACAAAGACAACACCAGTTTGGTCCAATCGAGCCTTTTTTAATCAAGTTGTCACATGTATTGATTCTATTCAACAGACTGAGCCAATTGAAATAGATAATCTTAAGAGGAATATGAAATTTCCTTGATTATCACATGATGTTTTTTATTACTTCTGACTTTCAAAAAGTCAGAGTTGGCAGGTTAATGATTTTAAATTTCTAGATAAATAACCATGTTCATTTTTTGCTATAATGTAGCCAGAGTCGAACAATCAGGGAATTAAATATATAGGATCATCCTGACTTCCAACTATTGATTTTGATTTTATCAATAATGTTAACTTATGCTTTGTTTTGAAATGGACAAAATGTTTTGTGTCTGATTTTGTAATTTTTGAATTAAGTAAGAAAAAAATTGAAGAAAATAAAAGTGTAAATGAATTAAAAACAAATAACTAGAGAGGGTACCATATTTATGAGCTAGGATAGTTGTGGCTACGATAGGTATATGTATGTTGGATATTTTCCTCCTTTTATTGTGGGTAGATATCATTTTCATTCATATTTTCAGTATTACAATTAAATTAAGTTTGAAATTTCCCTCTATCTTGACAAGAGTGAAGGTATGAGGTTGGGAAGGAAATAACATATGCCTCTGTTCCTGACCTGGTTCACAATCATGTCTCCAAACCAATTCCCATAGCATCTATGAATGGATCCAAATATTTTCTGACCTTCATTGTTGACTACTCAATGTATTGTTGGATTTACTTGCTCAAGCAGAAGTCTAAGGTGTTTGGCACCTTTAAAAATTTCAAATGCTTAGATGAGAACACTATTGGGAAGATGATCAAATAGCTTAGCTAAGATAATGGAGGAGAGTACATCAAAAGAGAATTCTAGTAGTTGTGTGCTTCAACAAGTATTCAAATGAAACACTTAGTCCCATACACACCACAACTAAATGGTGTAGCTGAGAGGAATATATATATGAAAGAGATGGCTACATTCCTTATTGAAGCAATACATGTTCTTCCATATTTTTGGGTTGAAGCAGTGAACTATGATTCATACATACAGAATAGAGTTCCTCACAAGTCAGTGATTGGGGTCACCCCTTTCAAATCATTGATGGGACATAAGCCCAATGAATCACATCTAAGGGTTTTTGGATCCAATGCATGGGCCAAAATTCCTATTGACAAGAGGAAATCCTTCCAAGCTTAGAGTAGTGAATGCATACTACTGGGATATGTAGATGATTCAAAGTCATACAAACTCATGGATATTGAAAAAAAAAAGTGCTTCATAGAGTGCAATGTTCAATTTGAAGAACATGAAGTCCATGATCCACATCCATATAAAGAAAATATAATTACTCCATCAAATCCATTTGTAGATAATGATGTCTTTACTAATATTTCAAATTTAGAATCTGAAGAGTAGGATAAACATGATCAATATCTTGATATTGAGAATGAACCTCAAGTAGATCCACATCCATATCCAACACATGCTCCCACTCAAAGGCCTAAATGGGCCCAAAATATCATTGAAGCTATTGGTAACAGTTTTGGGGATCTAGATGAGATAACAAGGAAAAGTTCTCAATATTAGGATGAAAACATTTCACTCTTCCATATATATCTACTTCTCCAAGAGAGGTGCTTCATGATGATGGGGTCAGATCCTCAATGCTATAGAGAGGATTTACAAGATCCAAGATGATAGATAACCATGGATGATAAGTTTGATTCACTACAAGACAACAAGACCTAGGAGCTTGTCACTTTTCCTCTTGGTAGGAAGTTAGTTCAATGCAAAGATCAAGCTGATAGCTCATGGAACCACTACCAAATACAAGTCTCGTTTAGAGGGAAAGGGGTACTCACAAGTCCATGGACTGGAATACAATGAGACATTTTATTCAGTTGCAATAATGGAATCCATAAGGATATTTTTGGTCATTGCAACTTTGAAGAGGTGGGGGGTACATCACACAGAAGTGAAGAGTCCCTTCCTCCATCGTGATTTGGAAGAGGATATTTAAATGAGATAGCCTGAAGGGTACACTAAAGACTCTTCCTTGGTTTGCAAAAAAAGGAAATATCTCTATGAGATTAGGAAAGCCTAAAGGGCATGGTATTCCTAGATGGATTCCTTCCTAATGTCACGTAAATTCGAGAGGTGCAAGTATAACTATAATGTCTACATCCAGCGAAAGGGGAGATTCTTACTGGTGATTTTTCTATATGTGGAATACTTGCTTATTACTAGTGGCTCAATTGTTGGATTAAGAGGAATTAAGTCATCTTTTATTGATCTATGATTGTTAAGGTATTTTATTGATCTCTAAGTAAATAAAAATGCTTTGAGAATCATGATTACACAATCCAGATACATAGGATACTTTCTCAGAAGATTCCACGTGACTGATTGTAAAGCAAGACCCTTCCCCTTCTTATGTGGCATTAGGTTGGAAGAAGGTGCATTAGAGGAAATTTCAACTCAAAATGGGCCTCCTAAGTAAAATTACTAAAATAATAGTTAAAATAATAAAATAATATTTATTAATTTTGGAGGAATATCTACATCCAATGAGTACCCACTCGGCATACTTTTGACGGGCCTCGCTTCCCCAAAAACAAGAAATACCTAAACAAACGTGATGGTGACATCATCATCACGTTTTTTCAGGTATTTCTTGTTTTTGGGGTAGTGGGGCCCATCAAAAGTATACCGAGTGGGTACTCGTTCGATGTGGAAATTAATTCCACATTCAATGAGCTCTCTCGATCGAAATTTGAGTAAAAACAGAGGGAGATATGTCGAAAATACGAACAAAAAAAGTAGTTTTTTTTATGATACCTATCCCCAAATTTATATTAAAAAAATGTTTAAGAGGTGCTCCCTTTTTGAGTTTTAAAGAATTTTGATTGTCTAATACATTGTGACATGGAATTTGTATTATTCTTGGAAGGCCCAATTTGAATTGACATTTCCTGTAATGGTTCCACACCACTCGTTGATAGTAAACTATAGAAAGTTGAATGGTATCCTATTGTAACTCAACCATTCGAGGCCATATTTATCTTTTGTTGTGAGTGATGATTCCATATGCATGAAGAAGCCATGTGAGATTCATTGGAAAGTAACAAATCACATCTTGAATTATGTGCAAGGTACAAGGGAGTTTTGGATCCCTATTCTGCTGGCACACAACTAAATCTGATTGGTTTTACTGATTCAGACTAGGTTGGTGGTAGTACTGACAAGAAATAAACATAAGGATTTGTTTTTGTGTTGGGATCTAGACCAATCTATTGGTCAAGAAAGAAGCAAGCAACTCTTATTCTCTCTTCAGCTCAAGCAGAGTATCACGGGGATTTGAATGCAACTATTTAGGTAGTTTTTCCAGATATGATTCTGACATAGTTTGACATTCACACTTATCCTTCAGTAGACATCTTTTGTGATAGTCATATTGCAATCGAGATATCCAGTGATTTAGTTCATAAGTTGGGGACCAATAACATTGAATTTCACATGCACTACATCCAAGAACTAGTGCATAGTAATGATATCACTCTAAATTATTGCCCTACAGAGGAGAAAATTGAAAACATATTCACCAATTCCTTCACTAAAAATATATTTGAATATATCATATCTCATCTTGGTGTAAATGCTTGATTTAGTTATTTTTCCTACTTATTTTCAAAGGGGTGGTTCCCATGAGGTTTTACCCATTTCCTTGGTTTTTTAGGTAGTCATTTTTGCATTTAAATTGTATGGGTGACCTTTGGTCTTAGTTTCCAGGGCCCAGGTTGTCCAGTTTAGTATTAAGGGGGGGTGTTAGGACTGATTAATTAATCCTCTCTTGACCACCATGGATAATTTTAGGGGCGAATTTTATCCCAGTGGGATATTTTTCCATGTTTTTCTCTCGAAAAACATTCGCCATTTTGCATTTTTTGAAGCCCCGTTTCACCCAATTTATATGGGGTAAATTTTTTTCACCCTAAAAATTACCAAATTATTATATAAACGATATAAAATCCTTGGAAATTAAAATATATTTTGAAAAATATCACCAATCATTTTATAGTTGGCGTTTTAAGAGTTGGTAATATTTACCAAAATTTATACACTTTTAAATAAGTATGTTTCCTTAAAATCATCCCCGACCACCATAGTCTAATTTTATTTTCTTGGATTATAAGTTTATTTCCACCTCACTAGTGCCATGGGGAACTCATCTGTAGCGCACCTAACATTTGATGCACCAATCTACATGAGTTTAGGAGCTCTGAAGCCCAATCCCTTCAATTTAGGACCCCACCTTGAGTGCCACCAACAATCACTAGTAGTTGACCCTAGTCGATGTTCAATTATGATCTGATTACCATTAGTTAGTTCATATTCAATTAGTATAGAACCACTTTTCATGATTAAATGGAGGTTAGGTGAATTTTCTCACCTACCTAGATTATTTAACTAGTTCTAAACTAATTCAGTTGTCTGGAGTTCCATTAGTCATCTCTAGTGGTGATTTTACATTGAGTTAGCACTAGAGTCATTCCAAGTTGGTAAGTTCGAATCCTACCTAAGGAATTCAAATCCTTCCTATTGTATCACCATTATATTACATAGAGGTTAATGATAATTCATGTAATTTTATGCCAACCAAATTGTTTGTCTTGGTTGTCCAATTTTCACCATGAATGTTTGATCAATTTACATTGAATTTCTTCTCTCTCCTACAAGATTCTTTCACATTGAATTCATTTAGGCCTAAGGATCCTCATCTTTGCTAAATTAAAAATCCCTATCATTTTGTTGTTCCAAGCCCTTCAATATCCTAAGTCTAGACATTTGATTCACAACTTAGGAAATGTATAACAATACTTATTGTGATGTACACTTACATTTTTTCTTATGTTACAGAAGGATTGGGGTATCAAAGGGGATATTACATCCTCCCGCTTATAAATAATATTGTCCTTGGTGTTCATGATCTTCAAAATTATTCTTCAGCTTCAAATATTATTCTTTAGTTAGCTTTGCTTTCTTTTGGCATGCTTTTAATTATCTTCAATGTCTATTGTTATTCTTAATTTGTTTTTTACCCAAGCATTATGAGGTATTTGCAATTTTTATCATAAAACATATGCATAGGTATTATTTTTGAAATGAACAAAATCATAAGTAGTAATTTCTTTTGCAACATATTGTTGACATTTTTCATGGTAACTCTTTAAAGATTAGTTTCACCCTTAAATATGTATCCGCAACATCTTCCAGACATGCATAGCATATATAAACTCCATAGTCTAAGAAAAAATCATTCATTCATTTCATCTTATGGCACATAACTTTCCATATTCAACTTTTTACAGCCATACCTCTAGTATGGTAGTATTTTTTCTCAACTACCTTTAATCATTTCAACTTTGCTTCGCAACATAAGTAATCATATCATGCTAACATAAGATATGCACAATAATACTTTTATCACATATTTTGAAACATATAATAATCTAAAAGCATTAGCAATGTAGATAGCAACAATTCTTTTATTACATGTGTCATGTGAGGATTACCTAATATAAATTTGTAGCCAGTACTTCATTATTAATCATATCATAGTGCATAAAATATCAAAGGTAATATCAACACAGATATATTTTGTATGGTAATGATGTTATGAAGAATTTCTTAGCTAAAATATTTGTTTAGACGTACTGACATATATACATGAGGGTCATGCCCTAACAGAACCACCTGTTCATATATAGGCCTCCTCATCCTATATATATTTGATTTATCTGATAAATAAAATATAACCTGTTTACATTCCCTCTTCAAGCACCACCAAAATGTGTAGAAAGAGTCAATGCAAAGATCATAGAATCTCTGACTTTACAGAGACTCGAAGCTCAAATATTACAGAACCTGAAAGATCTAATTTTCTTGAGCCTGGAAACTCAAATATCACAGATCTTGGAAGCTCAAATATCATAGAGCCTAAAAGCTCCAAATTTCTTGATCTTGGAAGGTCTTGAATATAATAGAGCCTAAGAGATCCAATTTTCCTAAGCATAGAAGCTCAAATATTACAGATCCCGAAAGCTCCAATTTTCCTGATCGTGGAAGCTCAAATATCATAGAGCCTCGAAGCTCTTTCCAAATTCAATGGTTTCCTCTTCTTTTTTTTCTTCTTTCATAGAGAGTGTTAGCTGCTCCAAATCCAACAAGATCAACACCAAACTCAAATATCATAATGATTCTAAACAATTTAGGTGCTCCAAATCCAACAAGCTCAACAAAAAACTCCAGTTTCTCTTGCTTATTTACATTTTTATTATCCATTTTATTCTTCCTTTTCATTGGTTGTTTCATTTTGAATATTATGCCTTAAATATATATGTTTAGTGCACAAAATTTTCTTATAACCAAGGGAATTCC
>LPNX010965279.1:230145-243663 GCA_001517045.1 Pseudotsuga menziesii | reverse complement strand
ATATATATATATATATATATGTATATATATGTATATGTATACATATATGTGTATGTATATGTATATATGTATATACATACATATATATGTATGTATATGTATGTATATACATATATGTACATATACATACATATATGTATATACATACATATATATGTATGTATATGTATGTATATACATATATGTACATATACATACACATATATGTATACATATACATATATATACACATATACACACACACACACACACACACACATATATATATATATATCCATCACTCTAAATAAAGAGTGATCATGAACTGTCCCTAAGGGATTTGCATTAGATAAAAAAAATGTGTTGAATATATATTACTCTCTCTTGATTTTATTAAAGGGTTAAATTATATCCCACACTTTGGAAAAAACACATGTTGTTTTCTTGTGTTGATGTTTTTTTTAAACCACGTGTTGTTTACACTTTTTTCTTCTATTTTCTTTCTTTTCTCTTTCTTATTTCCCTTCTTGTATTCTTGGATTCCTTGATTATTGGTTATCTTTGGATTCGTAGCGGAAGAATGTGTTCTTAGATTAACTTGATTTGCTTCAAAATTGTGATTGAATCTTCTTTGGGCCAAAGGCCTGCTTTTGGACAAGGTTTTAGATTTTTCGGAAACCTGGAAATGATGGCCAAAATTAGCCAAGTTTAGACAAAGTCTAAAAATGATGGCCAAAGCCCAAAATGATGACCAAAGCCGAGATCAAACTCGCTCTAATACCAAATGAGTTGAACAAAAGTTTGCTCACACAAAGATTACCAGAATATTTGAAATATCGAATAAGCCATAACAAATAATGAGTAAACTATATCAACATGATATAAGATATGATGATATTAGGACTTAGGTTTGATATATATACCGCCTTTTACTAATGGTCATGTCTTTTCGATAAGACACCTCTTTTTTATAAAACCTCTTTATTAATTACGTCTTCTTCTTCTTATGGTTATTATTTATATTTATATTGTATTATGCTATGTTTTTTTATATAAAAGAGAATGTTTCTTTTTGACAAAGTATAGATTAGTATTCTATGTGGTATATGGATTTTTAAGGCGGCCTTATAATATTTCTTAAAATTAAACAAGTGGTAGTTTATCGCAATAAGAGAAGTGAAACGCATTGTACATTCAAATATGAATGAGATGTGTAATGTAAAAATGCTAATAAACTAAATGAAATAAAAAACAAGATCCATAATGTAAAAAAAATGGACTATAACAATAAATTAAACAAGCATATATCCATCTTAACCCCTTGCTAACCATTTTTTTTTGTAGTCCTTGTTTTCCTCTTTACAATCAATCCTTAAGCCTTTTTCTTTTTTAAATGACCTTGAAAAAATCACACAATGTTCTTTAAAGTCTATATTTCCTTGAAAAAAATCAAGATCTCTTATTGTTTCACATGGTGTCTTTCATGCAGGATGTGAAATCCTTTGTGACCCTTTTCCTTGTTCTACACTCCACATTTCACATCAACTTTTGAGTGTGGCTTTAACCCTATGTATTGTCTATTCACACTATTTGTCTTTGCAACTTGCAAATATAGATATCCTTTATCATTTTCCTAACTATTGAACCCAACATTCCACACCCAACTTTTCATTCCTTTGCTCCTCAACCACTCCTTTTACTCTCCATCTCGCATGTGTTTTTGCATGCAATGTGGAGAGCCTGATCTCTTGTATTTGTCACCTATATTATGTCTCTACTTCAAACGTTATATGCAACTATGAAAGGTCATGATCTCTTATTCATTTAACCATGTGCCTTCTTTATGCACTTAATTTCAAAATATGAACAATGCTCTTTCAAGGCAACACCTAGCCTCATCATCATAGTGAATTTGACAACAATGGAAATGTGTTTAGAGTCCTTAATGATGTTTAAGTTCAATTAACACAAATATCAACATATGTGTCCACCTCGAAAATACAAATAAATAATGAGTAAAATATATCAATATGAGATAAGATATGATGATATTACGACTTAAAGGTTAGATATATATACCACCCTTTACTAATGGTCATGTATTTTCGAGAAGACACATTTTATTATTATTATAAAACCTCTTTATTATTAATTACTTATTGTTGTTGTTGTTATTGTTTTTTTTTTTAAACGGTTATGTTATTATAAAATATCAGCAATTAGATTGCTGAAAAACACATTACAATGATCTACCAACTTGTCACAAACACCAGTCGAGTAGCCTCTAAGGAGGTATTTCAATACTTGTTCTGGAGTTAACCACAAGAACATTGTGCCCTATTACTATCGATTTGTTGACTGCCGTATCCGCCAAGGCATTCAGCTCCCTTAGGATATGATAGAAGGTGACCTTCCTGAACACTCTAGCCTTGGATCTAATCCTGTTGATTAGTCTTGCAGTGCAATCATTTTTGCCTCTTCCACTCCCATTCAGGGCTTGAATAACTAGCCTGGAATCAGCAAAGACCATAACATCTTCCGCTCCTTTTTCCTGTAACTGTTTGAGCCCTTGCCAGAGCCCATAAGCTTTAGCCATGTTGTTGGTATTATAACCAATATTCCAATAGTATTCCGTCATGATTTCCCCACATGGTTCAATAATGATTCCCCCTCCTCCCGCTTCCCCCAGGTTCCCTTTGGAGGCCCCATCAAAGAAAAGCTTAAAAAGCTTTCTTTCTCTTATCCAATTCTCAAACTGGGATTTGTCCATCCTGATTTCCCAATTCTCCAATTTAATTGCTGCCACTATACTTACCACCTTGATATTTAGACTTTGCATCCAGCTTTCCTCATTAGCAGTCAGATTCCCTTTGTTACTAGATATCTTTGAGTTACTGACAATTTCCCCCAACAAGGCATTTACTTTTGCGGCTATCTTCCATGCTGGCTGAAATTTGTCTTGAAAGATTCGATGGTTCCTTTCATTCCAGATGCACCAACAAGTTAGTTTGGGGATCTTCATCCAGCATTCTCTCACTCCATTTTTATTTGTTAAATCTCCTTCATAGAGGCTGTCCCAGTGTAAAAGGCAATTCTGGAAACTGTCTGGGATATATATATCTTCTCCCCATCGCTTCAGCACTTCATTCCAGACAGAGGAAGCAAAAGGGAAAGCAAAGAAGAGATGTCTGATATTTTCAGAGTCTTCAACACAGAGTGGGCAGCGGAAGGGACCAGCAAACCCCCTTTTCTCCAAATTCTCGCCAGTGAGCACTTTCTCATGCATCAGGGTCCAGGAAAAGATTTCAATCTTTGGCAGGGTGCTATAATTCCACAAGTTATTCCAGCTTCTTGAGTTGACCGACACGTTATAACTGGCATTAAAACGATGGTACCCTTCAGCTGTTGAATAATTGTCGGATTGCTTTCCCCAGCCACGTTTATGTCTTTTGGTTTTGTGAATAGGGACGAGACCAGCTAGATGGTGAAGTAACAATCTGCAATCAGAGTTTAGATTGATTGGGCATTCCGGTAATACCCAACGTGACCAGATGTGTGGCTCGACTTCTTCCCATTCAGCGAAATCCCAAATCGTGGTCAGACCTTTCTCTGTCATCCAGGCTTGCAGTCATGGAAGGTGAGGTGGAGGATGGCCCAGTATTGTATCTTACCATATGTTGACCAGTTTCCCATTGCCTGGAATAAAGAAGAGATCCTCTCTGAAGGATGGCAGCGCTTTTTTACAAATATTGTAAATAGGGGAGCCTCTCTTGATCACGTGGTCTCCATCCAAGCACCTGAGCGATGGCCCAGGGAAATACTTTCTCTTCAGCACCTTGCTGCTCCAGGAGGACTTGGACTCAAACAAATTCCATAATAGCTTTGCTCCCATGGCCAGATTTTGGATTTTTAAATCTCTGATTTGGAGGCCACCCTCCGATTTAGGCAATTTTATTATTTTCTAGCTGATCAGAGAGAATTTTTTACTCCCCCCGTTATTTCCCCCCTGCCAGAGAAAGGTCCTTATCAGGCCTTCAATCTGATTTAAGACAATGACCGGAGCGAGGAGAAGGGAGCATTGGTAGAGCAACAAACTATTCAGTACAGCTTTGATAATCACTACCTTTCCAGCTAGATTAAGCCAGATCGCCCCCCAGTTCATGATTTTCCTTTTGATTTTCTCCATTATGGGCATCTAGGCTGAGCTCTTAGACTTAGATTTGAAGATGGGTACTCCGAGATATTTGAAGAAATCCCATGTGACAGCCCCATCCATATCAAGTTTCCGGGAAATATCAAGCATTTCCTTGGGGTTTAGATTCCATCAGAATATCTGACTTTTCCTTAAATTAATTTTTCTTCCGGAGGCGTGACAATAACGGTTTATTTCCATTTTGAGTCGGCATGCTATGATTTGGCTGGTTCCTCCCAGTAGGATAGTATCATCCGCGAACAGAGCGTGGTTGATGTCTTTAGTGCCTCTAGCCATCCTGATTCCTGAGAGCTCCTGATCTTGTCTGGCATTTTCCAATTGAAAGCTTAGGACAGAGGCTTGGATGGAAAAGAGCAGGGGAGACAGCGGGCAGCCTTGCCTCAGACCTCTTGTTGCTTGAAAGAAGGGGCCAGCTCTACCGTTGACAAGAGGGGCTATCCAAGGCTTGCTGATACAGGCCTTGACCCAAGAGATGAATTCCAGAGCGAAGCCAAATCTCTTCATTACCTGATAGAGGAAGGAGTGGCTGACTCTATCAAAAGCATTGGCTAGGTCCAACTTTACCACCATTCCCTTTTCTCCATTCTTTTGGCTAGAGTGAATAGCCTCTTGGACTAAGATTATGTTGTCCCAAATCTTTCTGCCTTTGACGAAACCACCTTGGTTTTCCGGAATGAGATAAGGCAGAATGTGTTTTAGTCTATTGGCCATAATCTTTGTGATGATTTTGTAGCCTATATTACAGAGGGATATAGGCCGATATCTGTCAAAGGAGTTAGCTCCCTTTTCTTTTGGTATAAGAGCCAGAAAGGCAGAATTTGTGCTGCCACCTATGTTAATGCATCTTTGGGATTTACTGACCATTTTAAACAAATCATTTTTGACAATCTCCCAGCAAATTTTTATGAAATTGGCATTGAAGCCATCGGGACCTGGAGCCCTGTCGTCCTCCATATTATCAATAGCGTTCTTAATTTCCTCCAGCGTGACCACTTGCTGCAGGGCTTCATTATCCTTTCTTCTTACTGCTGTAGGCACCAGATTTAGAAGCTCAGCATCTTCAATTACAGGCTGGGCCGTATACAGTTCCTCAAAGTGTTTGGTTGCTTCAATTTTAATATCTTCAAACCTGTTGATTACATTATTGTGGGACCTGATCTCATTCACGGTATTGAAATTTCTTCTAGCTACGGCCTATTTGTGAAAGAATCCAGAATTCTTGTCTCCTTCTTTCAGCCACTTACAGCGTGATTTTATTCTCCACCACTCAGCTTCTTGCTTGCATGCTTCATGGAGATTTGACTGAAGCTTTATCTTAGTCTGAATGTCTGAGTTAGTCACCGTATTTTCTTCCATGCCAGCTTGGTGGGTCTCCAGCACAAGGGCAGCCTGGAGCTTTTTGTAATTGGGAGATGGAATTAGTTTGACCCAGGATCTTAGCTCTTTTTTCAGCCTTCTCAGCTTCTCCTCCTAGACGTAGAAGGGGGACCCAGTTACTGGGGGGTACCAAGAATCCACTACCATCTTTATAAATTGAGGGTGGGTGGCCCACATTGGGTTAAATCTGAAGGGGATCGGTCCCAAGTTTTTGTTCATCTCCATCTCCAGTAGAATGGGCTTGTGATCCGAGCCTCCAAATGGGAGAATTTTGGAAGTCAGATTTAGCCCCAAGAGGAGAAAGGAATCCTGGACTAGAAAGCAATCTAGCCTAGCAACGATGTGCCCAGGTCTTGTCCTCTTATTACTCCAGGTATATTTTCCTCTGGATGGCTTGATATCCATGAGGTCCCATTCCAAAGTGATATCATCAACAACTTCTCTTATGGGGTCTCTGATCAGAGATTCCCCTCTTTTCTCGTCCTGGCTGAGGGTGACATTGAGATCCCCTGCCAAGATTACATTTCCTTGTAGATTGCTTTTTTCCTCACGAAGGAGGTTCCAGCAAATTTTTTTATCAGCGAAATAATTAGGGACATAAATGTTGAAAATTCTTACCAGGGTATTGGAGTCTTTTTGCCTCAGCAGAGTGAGGATCCAGTTAGAGCTATATTTGATGTCAACAAATTCAAATTTCTTGTCATCCCATAGAGTTCCAATGCCTCCGGACACTCCCTTTGAACTGATAGCAGCTTTTCCTCTTTTTTTCCAAAATTTAATACTTACTTGGAGAAATGCAGCTTCCTCCATCTTGGTCTCCTGGATTAAGAAGATATCTGGTTGGTAAAGAGAGATTAAATCCTTCATAGATTCTTCCTTGCCTTTGCTACCGAGGCCTCTGCAATTCCAGGAGAGGACCTTCATTACTTACTTTTGGAGATCGTGGGCATCCCTTTCTGGGCATGCCCTTGCTGTCGGGTTGTTCTTGTTATTGTTATTATTATTATTATTGTTTATATTTATATTGTATTATGTTATATTGTTTTTATATAACATGGGATGTTACTTTTTGACAAAGTATATATTAGTATTTTGTGTGGTATATGGATTTTCAAGGCAGCCTTAAAATGTTTCTAAAATTAAACAAGTGGTAGTTTATCACAATAAGAGAAGCGAAACACACTTTACATTCCAATATGAATGAGTTGTGTAATGTAAATAATGATAATAAATAAATGAAAGAAAAAAATAAGATCCATAGTGTAAAAAAAGTGGACTACAATAATAAATTAAACAAGCATATATCCATCTTAACCCAAGCCACAAGAGTTGGCTCAATCGGTTGAACACCCGTTGCTAGGCCTCTCGGTAAAGAGGTCGCGGGTTCAATTCCCTTTGACGCTATTGGGGTTAGGCATGAAGTGTGTCGAAGGTGTGAGGCCCCTTCGGGTGGGCCCGCCTGATTTATTTCCGTGGATGTAGCCCGTCGGTCAAGCCGGCGCGTGAACTACATTGAAAAAAAAAAATCCATCTTAACCCCTTGCTAACCATTTTTCTTTGTAGTCCTCGTTTTACTCTTTATAATCAAGCCTTAAGCCTTGTCCCTTTTTAAATGACCTTGAAAAAAACAAACAATGTTCTTTAAAGTTTATCTTTCCATGAAAAAATCAAGATCTCTTAATGTTTCACATGGTGTCTTTCATGCGGGATGTGAAATCCTTTGTGACCCTTTTCTTTGTTCTACACTCCAAATTTCGCATCAACTTTTGAGTGTGCTTGAAAGGCTTTTAAACATATGTATTACCTATTCACACTATTTGTCTTTGCAACTTTTTTTAGTTTACAACAAACATATTTGGATGTTCCCAAAATGGGAATATATCCATAACTCCTTGTTCCTCCTTTCCTATCTTGAGACTCTCATAAAAAAAACCTAAATGATGGAAGCTATACCTCCTTACAAATTGTCCAAGCAATACTAAGCAGAAATGCACTTTTTAAAACCAAACAGGGCTAAGGAATCCGAAAATTTTCCAGGATATCATTGTCCTTCTCTAAACCTCCACATCTCAAGTCGAGCACTTTGTTCGCCATCCTGTTCGCTTGGTGATTTGGCCTCTTAAAACATGAAGGAAGGAAATTGATTTAAATTGCTTATCTAGATACAAGAGAAGGTGATGCATTTTGGAGGTTGGGCTCTTCCGATTTCTAGTAATCCTTATTGCTACTCTAATGACAATTAAAGAATCTCCAATGACACTTATCTCTTCAATCCTGATATCTTTGGCCAGTTCCAACCCTTTAATTAAAGCGATCCATTCCACTCCATGCTCTTTATTCAGCAAATAAAGGTTCCTTTTTTATGATTTTCATTCCTTTCGTGGATAAAGAGTCCACCCAAAGTGATTTTACCGAGCTGGAGACTTTCTTAGTGCTTGCATTTACTCCCTCAAAAATTTCCTTGTTTCTGGCAGTCCAAATTTTCCAGTATATAAACCTTGGGAGAGCTTCCCATGCTCTAGAAAAATTCAGTTTTTGTTTAAATGAGCCATGATAGTAGTCCTTCCAGCTGAAAAATGTATCATTCCAGTTGGTTGGCATAGTGATGTTCATATTTAGTTCTTTGAGCACGATACTCCAAACTTCATGAGTAAATTTGCACTCTATGAATAAATGTTCCAAGCTTTCCTCTGCCTCTTTGGTCAGTATGTAGTGACTTGGCCCAACGATCCCTCTCTTCCACAAATTTTTCAGTTGTTAGAGTCTTGCGGTGAGTAAGGATCCAGAAGAATGTGTTTACCTTTGGAAGACCATCACTGCACCAGATCATATTCCATATACTATTGTTTATATACCTGTTTTTGCTCTTGTATACCATTATGAAACCTTCCTTCACTGTGTACAGTTCATTTCCCCCCCATCTGTGTTTATCCTTTATGGTTTTGCGCACAGGAGCGTGACCATGAGTAATGCGAGGAGGGTTGTCTAATCCACTTGCAGACACACTAGGATCTCCAGCCACTTCCACTCGATCCATCTTCCATTGATTTCCTAATCAGATAAGTCATGTAGGGTAGATATGCTTCTATTCTCAAGCCACGTCTTAAGCTTGCTGAGTCCCTACATGTAATTTGTCAATGAATGATTTCTAAGCTTATCATGCCATATTTTGATGTATATCTCGTTTCCTAGTTCCCAATACAAGTTCTCTTGGATGAGGTAGGCTGATTTTTTACAGAGTTCCCATACCGGAGATCCAGCCTTTCTCATGTCCACGTTTTCAATGCATCTTCTTATGTTGTCAGCCATGTATTTCTTCTACAACACCTGCTTCCACCACGTGTTATCTCCAATTACCATTCTCCATAATATTTTAGCACCCAACGCTAAATTCATTGCCTGTGGATCTCTCACACCTGCTCCTCCACAGTTCTTGGGGCTGCATATGATTTCCCAGACGATCAGATTAAATTTCTTTGAACTGGTGGCCTTTCTTCCTTGCCAGAGGAAATTTTGAATTTCTTTGTTTATTTCCTGTACAATTTGCTTGGGAGCAAAGGAAATAGAGCAAAGATAAATGGGGTAAGTAGAGAGAAAGATTTTTATGAGCACTAATTTTCCTGCTGGATTAAGCCATCTGGCTCCCCAAGAGTTTATTTTTTTATAACTTTTTCAATCAAGCCGAGCCAATCTGCCTTCTTTTTTTTTCCTTTGAAGATTGGGATGCCCAGATACCTGAAGGAATTCCAATCTATAATTCCCTTGAATCCCATAATTTTTGATATCCTTGCCATGTTTCCAGGCAGGAAGTTCCAACCATAAACTTTTGACTTCTCAATGTTGATCTTACCATTCGATGCTTTGAGGAAGGTAGAAAGAACTTTCTTGAATATTTCTACTATAACCGGGGAGGCTCCCCCAAGAAGAATTGTGTCATTTGCAATTCGCATATCTGACTCCCCTTGCATTTTTCAGACTTCTAAGTTCCCCAATGTCTTATTGTTGCTGCACATTTCTGCTCATGGAGTCCGCAACCAGAATGTAGAGATACGGGGATAGCAAGAAGCCTTGACGGATACTCGTGGAGGCCTAAAATAACTTGGTTGGTCTACCATTAACCAGTGGGGCAATCGAGGGGCTACTAATGCAAGCTTTAATCCATCTAGTGAACCTTGTAGAAAATCCAAACTTTGTCATGATTTCTAGCAGAAAAAAAGTGATTTACTCGATCAAAAGCATTATCCATATCGAGATTTATAGCCATACCTTTCTGCTTTCGATCCATACTGGAGTGGATTGCTTCCTGGACAATAATGATGTTGTCTATAATTTGCTGCCCAACAACAAATCCTCCCTGCATGTCTGAGATTAGTTTTACCATTACTTTCTTCATTCTTGTAGCTAGGATTTTTGTCAGGATTTTGTAAGAGGTGTTACAAAGAGAAATAGGCCTGAACTGATCTATTGTCATAGGTTTTTTCCCCTTTGGAATTAGAGAGAGGAAGGAAGAGTTGGTGTCCCCCCAAACCTTGTCCTTTTTTCTCCTCCAATTTAGCATTTTTTTCAAGTCTTCCTTTATGATCTCCCTAGATGCTATATAAAAAGTGATGGTGAAGCCATCTGGTCCATGAGCCTTTTCCACTTGCAATGCCAAAATGGCTTCTTTAATCTCAGAATCCATAATGGATTTTGAAAGGTCCTCGTTGTCCTGCTCCGTGATAAGTGAACGTATTCCAAAAAATAGTTCTGCCTGTGGTATGGGATTTGTCACATCCTTGTCCTGATATAGATCTCTGAAGTGTTGGAATACATGTGTCTTGATCTCCTCCTGCTCTACCATTTTATTCTCGTTTTTATCCCTTAGTTCTTTGATCATGTTGAAGCCGAGGCTTGTTTTTCCTTGATTGTGAAAGTACTTCGTATTACTATCCCCTCCTTTTAACTTCATATTACTCCCTCACCTCTAGCTGTGATTAGTATCTTTTGGTTCAGATCTTTTCCTATCTGATAAGGAGAGGGGTTCTTTCCTCACCATCCAACTTAGATTGCAGGTCTACTAGCGTAGATTGCAACTGTGTTTTCCTACTACCAGGGCTCTTGAACTTTGTTTTCGCCCACTCTTTCAGCTCAAATCGAACCTTTCTTAACTTGCTCTCCCAAATAAATCTAGGGCATCCAACACAAGGCCTACTCCATGCATATTTGATAATGTCCATGACTTTTTCCTCATGCCGCCAAGAGGAGTTGAATCTAAAGGGAGTGGGGCCAAGATTTGCAGAGGTGGAGAGTGTCAAGGATATCAGCTTGTGGTCTGAGACTGCATAGAGTAAATCAAAGGAAACATGGATGAGTTCTTTTTGCAAAAAATATGTGCTTACCAAGAATCGGTCCATCCTGGCTGCAATGTATCCCGCGCCCAGCCTTCTATTATTCCAAGTATACTTTCCATTGAAATTAAATCCTCTGTGTTTTCCCCATAAGGGTCTCATACTCTGGATCCCTCTCTTTTCTTTGATTGTGCTTTGGTATCATTGAAGTCTCTGACAATTATGAGATCTTTCCCTTTCAACTCCTATTTTAAAGATGTAAGACTACTCCAGAATGCTTGCTTATCATTATGATGTGTTGGACTATACACATTACATACATAATAATAATTTGAATCATCTTTTTCTTGAAACTTTGTGAGGAGCCAGTTTTGATTTTCCTTAACATTTTTGATAACATACTTACTTGAGAAAAAGTCGTTATTCCTCTTGAGGCACAATTGGGCTTATAGCTTTTCCTTGGCTTATTTTCCAAGAGCGGTGCAAAAGTGCCAACACTTCCACAACACTCATTTTGTCTCTTAGAAGAGTAGGATGTTGGACCTTTCTGTTTTGATGATGTCCCTTATGGCTTCCACTTTGTTTGTTTCACCTAGCCCTCTGCAATTCCAAGAGACAACTTTCATTACTTCTTACTTGTTTGAGGCCATGTCCTAGGCCTTGCATCCGATCTCCCTATAGTTTTGGTGTTTTGAAGGAGCTTTGTTTCTTCAATACTCCACTGCCTTCCGAGCTCCTTTTCTCTATGGCTTCCTGCTCCTTGTGATATCTTTGTGACTTTCTTCCTTTGGTGTTTGGGACTATTTCGAGAGTCTCTTGAGTCCCATTTGAAGAAGAGTCAGGTGATGCAAAAGAGGAGACTCTACTTTGTTTTACCCTTTCTGCCCAAGATCCGCCAGGCGTTGTGGAATCCCCCATTGTTGTGTTTGTCCTATCTTCTCTGGGAGAAGATGAAGGGTTGTTACTGCCTACTAATGGGTCCTAGAGTTTTGTAATGTCTTTGACCATGTTTGCTTAATTCATGATGATTTCCCCTTCCTCTGCATTCAAAACATAGAACTGATTGCTTGTTGTGCCATCCTTTTCTCCCAGTGCTATTGCTTTTTCTTTTTTGGGCCATGGATCCCTTGGTTCGAGGTTTGAGGATGCCCTTTTCCTTCCTTTTTTCTCTTGCTTCCACCCTTCTTCTTGAGTTCCTTACGTGTTCTCCTGCACTGCCTTCGGACATTTTTTGACAAAGTGGCCATACTCATGGCATTTCTTGCATTTAAATGGCAATTGCTCATAATAAAAATTTTGTGCATGCTCCCAGCCGTCCATGCATAAGCTTACAATTTTAGGTAGCCCCTTTTCTAGATCGACCTCTACACAGATCCTTACGCAAGAGAAGAGTAGGCCTTTTGGTTATGCTTTATCAATGTATTTGCCAAGAGTGTTTCCTATTGCTTGTAATGTTGTAGACACTGAGAGGGGGGGGTGAATCAGTGTATAGCTTTTTATTACTTTTTCAACTTTAACAATCATCAACTGCTTCTTCAATACATCATTCATTAATGTATTATCACATTATCATTATATCATCAGCATTATTAACTATTACAGCTCATCATCACCTATTATCATATCATCATCACATAGGAAGCATAGCAAAACACAGTACACAAGATTTTTACGTGGTAACCCAAGTCCTGGGGGAAAACCACGGAAGCCTTTTTAAAATAGTTTTCTAGAAATAACTGGAAGGAGGCAACACCCCCTTATTACAAAGACTTCAATTTTTCAGCTTCAACTGAAAGGAGGCTACGACCCCCTGTTTTACAGGCTGCAACCTGAAGGAAGCTACCACTCCCTAGTTTACCGGCTTCTACCGGAAGGAGGCTACGACCTCCTTTCCTTGCCCCGTCCTGCCACCCTTATATGAAGATAGAAACTGAACTACTGAACCACAAACTGCACTGATCTTGCGGACCTGCTATCCAACACCTGTACCACACTGCACAATCTATACCACACTCCACAACCACTTTCACTGCTCATCAACTGACCACTGCTCATCAACTGTTCACTGCTCATCAACTGTCCACTGACCACTGCACATCAACTGTTCACTGCTCATCAACTGTCCACTGACCACTGCACATCAACTGTTCACTGCTCATCAACTGTCCACTGACCACTGCACCACAACTGCTCCACTCTACTCATCAACATGCGCAATCTAGATGTACCAATCAAGTTGTTGTTCACATCATCTGAATCAATCAATCTGAATTCAACCAACTGTGTACTAGACCACCTGGGTCAAACCAACTGCTCATACTACTCAGCCAATATGAGTCAAACCAAATGCACATGTAGTAGCCTGTGCTAATGCTGCACAACTGAACCAATGTACTCACTCCTAATTACCACTATTCATCATTGTACTATATAATTCCATATCATCACACATTGTATTTTCATCATACATCACTGAGTATCACTGTGTAAACATCACTGAGGATATCAAACTGAGCACATCATTGTGTAAACATTTGAGCATTTATCACTGTGTTTCATCATACATATATTACTGTGTACTGAGTGTCATGCCACTGAGTGTATTTTACTGAACCTACCACT
>LPNX010965279.1:216851-229140 GCA_001517045.1 Pseudotsuga menziesii | reverse complement strand
TGCTGCTTAACAGAGCTTGGGTGTGCTGAGAAAGGCCCCAGTAGGGCTCGGGTTTCAAACAAACTCCCTGGCAAAGAAGATAACCCAAATCAATTGAGTTTTCTTTAAATAATCAGCACCGTTCAAACCCTTGTGCCAATGATTAACCTCTTCAGCAACTCAAACGAACATGTTGGTTTCATTTAGCTTTTGCAACAACGTGAGAGCACAGGAAATTTCACAGAAATTTTAAGCTTGCTAGATGATTGCCAGAAAATTATATTCAGCCCGTGAACAAAACCAAAATACTGTGCAACGATCAGCCTCCAAAATCGAGCTGTGTATCCTTGGCAATGATCAGCCTCCAAAATCGAGCTGTGTATCCTTGGCAATGATCAGCCTCCAAAATCGAGCTGAGCTGTGTATCCTTGGCAACGATCAGCCTCCAAAATCGAGCTGTGTATCCTTGGCAACGATCAGCCTCCAAAACAGTACTGCCCGTGAATTTCCAAAATCATAAAGCCCGTAAATTTCCACGGTCAACTTGAAAACTGGTGCGACTGCTGCAATCGGCCAACACTTGAAAAATTTGATGCGAACTGTTTAATTTTACCATCAATTTTCCTCAGCCCGCAAGTAAACAATTCAGAGTTCAAAAATAATTTCCACGTGCACTCATTCAAGAAGAAATCGTGAGGGGTTATTTATATTGACTTTCCACATCATTTTATTATAATTTTTCCTGGGGCCGACCTGTAAATATATTGAATGTTTGATGAATTGAGACTCGAAAGGAGCCGGATAGGGTGGATACATTTTCATAATTCAACTTAATGTGGAGATTTGTTTGCTCATTATCATTTAGTTTGTTTGTTTTAATTACAAAGATTACGGGGACATATTTTAAATTTGTCATAATTTATTATTTATTTATTTATTTTTATCTTTCCATGTTTTTATATATATATTTTTAAAAAGAATGCCATCTTTCCAAGTTTTAATGAGATATGTTTTTTTCTTTTCTTTTTTTTTTAAACATTTTAAAATAATATTTAATTGGTTAAAAAAAATTATTAAACCATTTTAATTTATATTTATTAAAATTTATTTTTAAATTAATAAAGTATTCAAATGTAAGTCTTTAAAAAATTTAAAGTGTTTAAGGGCTTTTGGCAATGTCCCAAGGACTCCAAGGGCTTCAAACTTGGGCTTGGACAAAGTCAAAAGGTCTCCTTTGATGCAGATGTTTACTCAACCCACAAAGGCTCCCCAAGGGGTACCAAGACACATTAACACACACCTGTTGGCATCAATGACAATGTAATCAACAATCTCCCCCTTTGTCATTGATGACAACACTCAGGCTCCCCCTGAGAATAGGCTCCCCCTAACCACAACTTCTCTCCCCCTTTGGCATCAATGGCAAAGGGTACTACCCCTCAGAACACTCCCCCTCAGAACATGCTCTCCCTGTCAACAACTTCTCTTCCTTTTTGCATCAATAGCAACGAGAACTTTCTTTAGCAATACTGATTCCCCTATCACTGGGCACTGCTGTTGCTTATATGCTGGAACCAACTACTGTAGGATAATCAAGTACATAGCTCCTTTTACACTTCATCACACTGATCGATAGTCTTCAAAATGGTATTGGGTTTTTCCCAATATTTTCATCATTTCTGTTTTGATCATTGGTGCAATCTACTGACTTTATTTTCCATACTTTGGTAGGCTGATCACTGTTCATGACATTCGGTTGAACTTGCTTTCTTCTCCAAACTTTAACTTCTACCTGCATCCTACAATGTTTCGCAAAATGACCATAATGATAACAATTATAACATTGAACAGAAAACATACGTTGATTTATATCTGGAATTATTCTGTCATGAGTTCTGCAATGGATGGCTTTGTGACCATAGTTGTTACACTTGTAGCAGTGACCATTGAACATCATGGGATATCCCTGAGCAAAGGATCTTCTTTGTGATGCAAGTTCTCTGTTTCTATTCTTCCTTGAATCTTGCTGATCATGGGATCTACTGAAAATATCTGTATAACTATTAGCCTTTTCTTCTTTTCCCTTGGAACTTTCACTTCCTTCAATGTTCTTTTCAATCTTTGAATTTGTCTTCAACTGAGCAACTGCCTTGTTCAGATCTTCCTTTAGAGAGAGGATCTTCAATTCTTGCTTTTGACAAATTTCTATCTTTTCTTGGAGTTGTCTTATTAGGTCTTCTTCAATTTTCTTGACTTCTTCTATCTGTTCTTTCATATCAATGACAATACTGTCTTCCATCTGTCCTTTTATTTTTTGATTTTCTTTTCTGAGTTTTGAGAGTTCCTTTTCAAAGTCAAAATTCGTCAGACATACCTTTCGTAATTCTATCTTCAAGGATTTGATTTCATCTTCTTGTTTTCTTCTTATTTTCTCTTCAATCTCATGATTGAAATGAATTCCCGTTTTGTCACTTGGATCTTCTTTCTGACTGGCGGATCTTTCCTTCTGCATTTTTTCAAGTAAGATACTGATCTCACTATCTTTGTCTTGAAGCTTGCGAGTCAATTATTTCTCCTTATCTTCTAGCTGTCTTCTGAGCTTGTCAATTTCTTCTGATTGTCTTTTATTTTCAACAGCAGACTTCTCAAGTTGATCTTTCAGAGAGTTGGATATGGCTTCTTTGATTCTGGTAGCTTCTTCAACTTGGAGATTTAGATCAATTATAGTCTGTGTGGCTTTCTCAGATTCTTCTTGATTCCTCTTCTCAGATTTGTCCAATTGTTCTTGTAATACCTGGTTCTGTTTACAAAGTTTCTCAACCTTTTGCAAAGCATTAGAAATATCAATTTTTAAACATTCATTTCCATCATTTATCAAGAAACAATGAGATTCATCACATTTTGATGTATTACAATCTATGAATTTTGAATAGCACTTATCCTCTATACTCGATAGACATATTTCTTCAAAAACATTACAAATAGGGTGTTCAATAGACTTACCTTCATACTTACCTGGATCTTGTACTGACCTTTCTATGGAGTTGTCTTCTACTTTCTGTTCTTCAATGGAGTACACTTGATCTAACTTCAATGACAATTCTTCAATTGAGTCGCACTTTCCTATTTTCTTCTTTTGGAGATCTGTCAAATCTGCAGTCATGAGTTTCATAACTTCTTCTTCATGTTCCTTAGAGGAGTAGAGATGTTCTATTTTGAGCCATAGTTCCTTAGCAGTGTTGCACTTTCCAATTTTCTCTTTTATGGAATCTGATAAGCCTTCAAGAATGGATTCCATAGCCATTGAATTATTTTTCCTTGCTTCCTTCTGAGCTGTTGTTTTCACTTTCTTCGGATGATCGTACCCAGTAAGCACTGACTGCCATACTCCACTGCCTTCTGCTTCAAGATACCCTTGCATTCTTCTTTTCCAGATCAAGTAATTTGTCCCACAAAACAATGGTGCTCCATTCACTGAAAACCCCATGGTGTGTCAAGGATCTACTTCAAGCTGGTAAGGCTTTCTGTGAAGGACCAACTCTGATACCAATTGTAGACACTGAGAGGGGGGGGGTGAATCAGTGTATAGCTTTTTATTACTTTTTCAACTTTAACAATCATCAACTGCTTCTTCAATACATCATTCATTAATGTATTATCACATTATCATTATATCATCAGCATTATTAACTATTACAGCTCATCATCACCTATTATCATATCATCATCACATAGGAAGCATAGCAAAACACAGTACACAAGATTTTTACGTGGAAACCCAAGTCCTGGGGGAAAACCATGAAAGCCTTTTTAAAATAGTTTTCTAGAAATAACTGGAAGGAGGCAACACCCCCTTATTACAAAGACTTCAATTTTTCAACTTCAACTGAAAGGAGGCTACGGCCCCCTGTTTTACAGGCTGCAACCTGAAGGAAGCTACCACTCCCTAGTTTACCGGCTTCTACCGGAAGGAGGCTACGACCTCCTTTCCTTGCCCCGTCCTGCCACCCTTATATGAAGATAGAAACTGAACTACTGAACCAAAAACTGCACTGATCCTGCGGACCTGCTATCCAACACCTGTACCACACTGCACAATCTATACCACACTCCACAACCACTTTCACTGCTCATCAACTGACCATTGCTCATCAACTGTTCACTGCTCATCAACTGTCCACTGACCACTGCACATCAACTGTTCACTGCTCATCAACTGTCCACTGACCACTGCACATCAACTGTTCACTGCTCATTAACTGTCCACTGACCACTGCACATCAACTGTTCACTGCTCATCAACTGTCCACTGACCATTGCACCACAACTGCTCCACTCTACTCATCAACATGCGCAATCTAGCTGTACCAATCAACTTGTTGTTCACATCATCTGAATCAATCAATCTGAATTCAACCAACTGTGTACCAGACCACCTGGGTCAAACCAACTGCTCATACTACTCAGCCAATATGAGTCAAACCAAATGCACATGTAGTAGCCTGTGCTAATGCTGCACAACTGAACCAATGTACTCACTCCTAATTACCACTATTCATCATTGTACTATATAATTCCATATCATCACACATTGTATTTTCATCATACATCACTCAGTATCACTGTGTAAACATCACTGAGCATATCAAACTGAGCACATCATTGTGTAAACATCTGAGCATTTATCACTGTGTTTCATCATACATATATTACTGTGTACCGAGTGTCATGCCACTGAGTGTATTTTACTAAACCTACCACTGTTTAAATATTACTAAGTACATATGTATATGCCACTGTTGTCATTCAACTGTCATTGTCAAGGTGGTCAACTTGTGCTAACTTGTTCAACTGTTCATATGATCATCCTGCTAACCTACTCATATAGTCAACATGATAAACTGATCATGTAGTCAATCTTATCAACCGCTAATTGATTTTTGTCTCATCACCAAATCAATCTTTCACTTATCATATCTTATCAAGTCAATACTTAGTCACAAAGAATGTCATCATAAAACTCTAGGAGTTGACCTTTTCAACTTGATTAAGCACATGTAGGCACTATGATTTAGCCAACCAATGCTAAGACGTGACTATAAAGATGTCTACAAGATTACGTGCTTACTTAACTCAACACTGCTTGAACATGCCTTCATTGCTGTAGTTTTTCAAGGCTTGCTTGAACTCTGAGCTATCAGGACTTTTAACACAGTGACCAAAAATTGCACTTGTCTTCCAGATTGACTTTTACATGCCTGATATCCCTGCTTATGTACATGTTAAGAAGATGACACCAATCCTCTGTTTCTGTAGCTCACTTTAGTCTTTGTAGCACCAAAACTCCATTCCTGTAGTTAACTTCAATTCCTATAACGTCCTTCGATTGTGGTACCCCTTTAAAAGCTATCTTCAAACAATGTCACAAATACTTCACATGATATACAAATTCTTTGTTTTGTACACAAATAAAAATTGCTTCTTTGCATATGTTTACTTAATTCTGCATGCTCTCAAACCCTCTTAAAGCATACAGGTATTTTCACATTCTCAAAACTTCTCCAACACAGAGCATCATATCGTAAATTCAATCATGTTGTTGCCAAAATACTTAGACTTTCTTTCATTAGCACATAATGTACAGTGACTTCATCACTCCTGTAACACTACTTCCTGTAGTTCCTATGACACTACTTCCTGTAGTTTACCACTTTTGTTCACAAAGATTTTCACATGATATCCAGTATTTCTGTCACATGGTTCTTTACGTTTGCACTCAAGACATTAAGTCTGTTCTCATAAATTCATTTCACACTTACTCTTTTTAGATCACTTCAAGACAAAAATTCATACTACCTTTTTCAAAACTTCTTGATACAAATATTTATACTGATATACTGTATATCAAAGTTGCCTTGTTCTGCAACCATTTGATCTTACCTTGATATGGATTCGTCTTGACTTGGAGTATCAGTGATTTGCACACCAACCTTTCATACTGTATAGAGACCCTTTTGCAATTTGCACACATGCATTCAAACCATTTGCTGCTATAGTATTTCAAACCTCAACCATCTGTAGCAACTACCATTCGATTTACAGACTGCTTGCTAGTGATTTCGTGTGCTGCTGTTCACCTTGCTGATGTCTGCCGTGACCTGTAGGTGCTCAGAATGAGCTGCTGTTTGCCTTATCTGCTGCTTAACAGAGCTTGGGTGTGCTGAGAAAGGCCCCAGTAGGGCTCGGGTTTCAAACAAACTCCCTGGCAAAGAAGATAACCCAAATCAATTGAGTTTGCTCTAAATAATCAGCATCATTCAAACCCTTGTGCCAATGATTAACCTCTTCAGCAACTCAAACGAACATGTTGGTTTCATTTAGCTTTTGCAACAACGTGAGAGCACAGGAAATTTCACAGAAATTTTAAGCTTGCTAGATGATTGCCAGAAAATTATATTCAGCCCGTGAACAAAACCAAAATACTGTGCAACGATCAGCCTCCAAAATCGAGCTGTGTATCCTTGGCAACGATCAGCCTCCAAAATCGAGCTGTGTATCCTTGGCAACGATCAGCCTCCAAAATCGAGCTGAGCTGTGTATCCTTGGCAACGATCAGCCTCCAAAATCGAGCTGTGTATCCTTGGCAACGATCATCCTCCAAAACAGTACTGCCCGTGAATTTCCAAAATCATAAAGCTCGTAAATTTCCACGGTCAACTTGAAAACTGGTGCGACTGCTGCAATCGGCCAACACTTGAAAAATTTGATGCGAACTGTTTAATTTTACCATCAATTTTCCTCAGCCCGCAAGTAAACAATTCAGAGTTCAAAAATAATTTCCACGTGCACTCATTCAAGAAGAAATCGTGAGGGGTTATTTATATTGAATTTCCACATCATTTTATTATAATTTTTGCTGGGGCCGACCTGTAAATATATTGAATGTTTGTTGAATTGAGACTCGAAAGGAGCCGGATAGGGTGGATACATTTTCATAATTCAACTTAATGTGGAGATTTGTTTGCTCATTATCATTTAGTTTTTTTGTTTTAAGTACAAAGATTACGGGGACATATTTTAAATTTGTCATAATTTATTATTTATTTATTTATTTTTATCTTTCCATGTTTTTATATATTTTTTTTCAAAAAGAATGTCATCTTTCCAAGTTTTAATGAGATATGTTTTTTTCTTTTCTTTTTTTTTTAAACATTTTAAAATAATATTTAATTGGTTAAAAAAAATTATTAAACCATTTTAATTTATATTTATTAAAATTTATTTTTAAATTAATAAAGTATTCAAATGTAAGTCTTTAAAAAATTTAAAGTGTTTAAGGGCTTTTGGCAATGTCCCAAGGACTCCAAGGGCTTCAGACTTGGGCTTGGACAAAGTCAAAAGGTCTCCTTTGACGCAGATGTTTACTCAACCCACAAAGGCTCCCCAAGGGGTACCAAGACACATTAACACACACCTGTTGGCATCAATGACAATTTAATCAACAAATGTTTCATCATTCCAGTAGTGTAACGGGAGATGTGGAAGGCATGCCCAAACTGGTACAACAGAGGGCACATCCTTTTCTCAATCAAAAGATAAGCTCCATCAATTTAGGTATAACCCCCAAGGTCCCATGAAATAAGGCCCTCTCCCGAAGATCAAGTCCTTGTCATCCTTATTTTCAAACAAAAATGTGAAGAAGCCTTTGCCGCAAAAGCAATGATGTAGTCCTCCAGGGATCAATGGCATCCAAATTTTTTGGATCCAGTAATCCACAGTTTTTGGCAATGGACACATACCTGTAAACTGTCTGATCAATCCTCTCTCGCTTAGAGCAAGAGATTTCAACCCAGAAGCATCCGACATGATCTGTATTCTTGGAGCGTTGGCCCTCTTAACAAAGCCATCCCTTGCATTAGATGTCAAAGGGGGGGAGGCATAGCAACCATAAGAGCCATGAAGGCAACATCCATAGAGCTCCTATTATCATCTGGACTTGGATCCAAAGGGGGATCCATCCCAAGTTATTCAAAGGGCCCTCACACCCTTAAACACCAGCAAGAAAAGCCTCATGCAACAACATGCAAATCTCTGCATATCCTAATCCGCCAATGACCTCAATCTCACTCAAAGAAGTCTTGATCTCAGCCTTCATCTAGCTCAATCCCTCCCATCCCCTCTCCCTCGGCCACATCCGGCCTCTCATAACCTCTCTTGGCCTCACTCAACGATCAAGTAACTCTCACGCCTCTTCAGCTTGTGATAGTCGCAACTCTCTCGACCTGTGACATTCGCATCTCTCTCGGCCTCACTTAGTGAGCACACATCTCTCACGGCCTCTTCGACTTGTGACAGTCACGGGCTGTGATAGTTATAGTTCTTGTCATGTAACAGTCGTAGCTTCCTAGCACTTCAAATTACCCAAGGGCTATATGCCTTTGTCTTTGCAACTTTCATAACATCCCCATGCGGATATAGAAATCCTTTGTTGTTTTCCAAACTATTGCACCCTACATTCCACATCCCACTTTCCTCTCCTTTACTCCTCAACCAATCCTTGTACTCTCCATCTTGCATGTGTTTTTGCATGCAACGTGGAGAGCCTGCTCTCTTGCACTTGACACCTATATTATGCCTTTGCTTCAAGTGTTAGATGCAGTTGTGAAAGGTCATGATCTCTTATTCATTTAACCATGGTCCTTCTTTATGCACTTAATTTTAAAATATGAATAATGCTCTTTTAAGGCAACACCTACCCTCATCATCATAGCAAATTTGACAACAATGGAAATGTGGTTAGAATCCTTAATGACATTCAAGTTTAATTAACACAAAAATCAGGATATGTGTCCACCTCGAAACTACAGATAAATGATTAAATAACATTTGTTTGTATTTGTAACATGTATAAGATAATGACAAGAGAAAAGGATGGTGCACATAAGAAAGCTTGAGCCTTTTTATGGAGATATTATTAAATCATTGGCTATATAGGATAAATAATTCCATATATGATAAAGAATTCCACTAGACTATGGCATATAGATGGTATTTACTACTAGAGGAAGGGGAAATAAGCAAGAATAAAATATGGACATATGGGTTGGCCATGGATGGTTGCATGCAAGAGGGTTTTTATTTTATATAAACAGTGATGTGGTGTGTGAAGAGGTTCAACTTAAAGCACTAAGTTATAAACATCAAATAAAATGAGAATAATCTAATGCCACTCTCTCCCTTGATGTTTAGGCGGATACTCTGTCTCTCAAAACCAATGAGAACCTTTGGGATCTTTTAAACTTATGCGTTTTTGGATTCACAAGTAGGAGGTATCAATATTTTGAGAGAATATCTTGAACTCATTGTAGTTAACTTTAACACCTATCAAATGGAGGTCTCCTACTTAGCTAAACCTTACAAAGAGTTGGTATGTCTCTTTGCCGAGGTAATTGGATAGGACACAATATCCCAGGTTCCCCAAAGGACTTCCTCCCTATGACTTTTCTTGCACCTCCATTCCTCCAATATGACACTTCCCTGCCTAATAATGTTTTCAAGCACCTACCTAATAGGGATTCCTCACCCACTCATCCTCATGTACTCTTGACGATTCCATTTCATCATCAATCTAGCTCCTCTCTCCTTCCTGATACTTTATCTTATGTCTGATGTGTCTTAACCACCGAATCCACTACTTCTCCTCTAAGCACTAACTTTTCCCTTCATGACCCCCTTCCTCATGTTCTCCCCCCCCCCCTTGCAAACCTAAATAATCCCACTCTATAGTTACGACATCATCGCAGGAAGCCCAATTGTATCAAGAAATATACAAAACCTATGAAGGCGACAATAGTCCCGAGTCTCATAAATGAAAACGTGGTATTATACCTCGAGCGTGCACTTATGGGACGTTTTCATGCCCATCAATTCATGGAAGAAGGCCTTAGACAATGGACACATCGCACATGGGAGCATATTCTTGGCTATTCTCCTCTTACACATGTGGGCACATGAGGATACATTAACTTGGTATTCAACACAACAGAGGACCAACAAAAAGTTGCTATGGATGAGTCATGGTTTTGGGAAATGCGACCCTATAAGAGAAAGACATATCACAATGGTTATCTAATGTCATCATGTTGGAGGCGAGTGAAATCCACTACATGTAACTTCTAGAGTACAAGAACATACCAATTGTTGTACTAATTGTGAATCTCAAGGTCATCTACAGATAAGTTGTCCATTTTTGAAAGCTTAAGATGAAATTAGAGGAACTCAATCAGTAATGAGCCCATTGGATTTCGAGGTTGAATCCTTGGAGCTAAATAAAAAAGGTAAGCATAAATTATAAGAAGTTAAAGAGGAGCTAGAAGGGTTGAAGAAGACTTGCTCTGCAATATATGAAGAAGTGGCAATAGTTAAAGCTCAATTGTTAACAAGGCTCAAAGACTTAGAGGATTGGATCCTAAAAAACCCATAGGTTAAGGGACCTCCATCCAATATTTCTCCCACTGGGAAAAATAAGATAACCTTCCCTCCTATTTCATCATCCTCCTAGTTAACCAATTCTCATGATTCCTCTTATTTGATCTTGACAAATTCATTCCCCACTAAGGACAACATAATGAACCCTCCATGAGTGATATTTCCTCCTATATAACGAGTCTTCGATATCATACCATATTGCATTCCAAGATGGGGAATCAGTTCAGGGGACTAAAATCATGACAACTAAACATCAAATCAACAACCAAAGGCTAAATATCCCTCCTCATCCACACCATCAACATAGTGAATATGATATTATATCAGGAACTCACTCAATAATACGACGGGCCCTTAGCAAAGCAACTCAAGCAAGGGTTTAAAAATGAAAATCCTCTTCCCCAACTCAAGCGGCATAGGGTTTGACTCAAAGCATACAGACTAAAGCGACTCACTAACAAATTAAAACCCTCCATCATGTCCATACAAGAGGCCATGTGCAATGCTACCAAATCTCAAAAAATTGTCAATAAGATCGATCCCGTCTAGACGTTCATTTTGGAAGATTAAGAAGGAGACATAGGTGGTTTGGATCTTGGGTGGAATCAGTCTTTACAGTTGCAATCATTGGTAAGCTCATTGCACTACATTCTCACTTCTATTTTTTCATCAACCCTACATTGCTCCGTTGAATTGTTAAACATTTATGCTCTCTCTCATTACCATAAATCCTTTTGATACAACCTATTTGATTCACCCCTTATCTCCCTCCCAAGCCTCATCATGGGAGGTGATCTAAAACTGACCCTAGATTATAGTGAATCTTGGGGATCGTCTGCTCAATCAAACCCCCTCTCCTTGTCTATGGACTCGAAGCTGTCTTACCAATTCAATGTCAGATTCCATCTTTACAACTTGCCGTCGAACTTCTCCCAGACACTTCCGCAGAGGAAGAAAGATTTTTGTACTTGAATAACCTTGACGAGACTCGAAGAGATGCTGCCTTGGCTAATGAGGCACATAAGAAATGCGTCATGGCATAGTATGATAAATCCATCCAACCTCATGCCTTTAACGAGGGTGACCTAGTCTTGACTTATGATCAGAGATATGACAAACTAGGGAAGGGTAAGTTCGAGTCCATGTGGTATGAACCTTTCGTCATTTCTAAGGTTTTAGAGAAAGGAGCCTACAAGCTCGTTGATTATGATGGAATTCCTTTGGGGCAACCTCGCAATGGGTTGTACCTAAAAATGTACTATGCCTAGGTCTTTCTTGGGTAGTATCTTGTATATATGTATATTGCTTGGATTTCAACATGCTTTTAGTATTTTCAAGATGGTTTTGAGTTTAGTGTCCACATCTGTTTATACCATGTTTTGGTCATGCAGATGGCTTTCTACATCTTCGCTGATGGTGCTTTCCGCCACACCTTGAATCTTGCCTCAGCTAATTGGGTCCTCTATTCCCGGGCTGAAGATTTGGTCAGTTCAGGAGCGGTTTGTATAGGTCCCGCTACTAATAACATTGCCGAGTATGAAGTAGTCATCGGTCTTCTGACTGAAGCTACCTCCCAGGATGTTTGCAATCTGGTAGTCTTGATGGAATCACAACTCATGGTTTTCCATTTAAACCATATTTACACCATTAGAAACCATGTGCTTCTCCGCCTCTTCTGGAGAGTACGTTTGCTGGAAAGATCATTTGAAACCATCACTTACAAGCATATCCCTAGGGAACATAATGTGGTTGCTGAATCATTAGCTAATTACATCCTATATTGGCATATTGCCCATTCATGACATTAAAATCAAACATGGTC
>LPNX010965279.1:189709-215622 GCA_001517045.1 Pseudotsuga menziesii | reverse complement strand
ACACGAAAAGTTTATAAAAAATAGGTCCCGAGACCTTATCTAAAGCACATAGGCTTTCAGGAAAAATCACTATACAAAATCTTGAAGCTTTCAGCTTTCAGTACATATCTCATACACTAGTGATGCTCCTGGTAGCACATCACTGCCCTAGCTACTATACGCAGCAATCTACTGAATCGACTCAGTACTCCTATTGTAGGTCTCTGATACCTCATCGGGAGGTCATCAATGGAAGCATTTGGGATATCCAAGGTCAAACTCTCCAGGTTTTCCTCTAACTCCCCAGTGATATCATCACCTTGTGGTACAAAGTGGGCTCCACCTCGCCTATCCAGTGGAGAATCTCCTCCCAATCACGCTGCTCCAACATCAACATGAGAATATATAGGTCTCGTCACTTAACATAAAAAATATAAAACATTAAAAAACATAAAAGCATTTCATCCATTTTAGGGTTTCTTGCTTCTTACCGATGTCGCCCCACTGTCCGTCAGGTGGGAGTGGTAGGTCAGGATCTCCGGTGAAGTCTGTACTTACGTAAGCATAATTCTCAACCGTGAGGATTTGATCTCGGAGCCATATAAAGAACGGGTCACCAAAATTCACCTTCCCTCTACTTGCTCTTGTATGAGCCATGACTTGGACCCACCTCAGCAGATGGGGGTCTTACGCTCTCAAAATTTTGAAGATCACCTGAGGTCTCATCTATGGAACCCGCTCGAAGAAGAAGCAGGCTAAAATGGAACCAAAGCCAAACTGCTTTAGCTCTCCCTACCGACACTTAGTTAGCTGATCTTTGAATATCGGAAGCATGGCTTCCACCCAGTTGAATACCGTAGGTGCCATTGCCTCTATGGCATATAACATGTGTGCCCTAGAAGCTTGGTGCACACCTTGACTCCCGGCCACCTTCTGCATAGTAAATAGGACGGTCTGTAGGGGCCCATTCGTCACTACTATGATGGGGATTTTCTTCCCTGATGTTCTTGTCGCTAGAGCGCAGTGACGATCTATCAGCTCTCGAGTGGTAATATCCCCTCCATGGGAACTTTTCAATGAGATGGGGCCACCCCACCTCGAGAGACCAGTCAGGAAGTAGATATCCTCTACCTCCACTGTCAGAATATGGTCCCCAACCTCGAAGTACTGCTGTTCCGGATTCCACATCCGCAGTATGTGCTCTAATAACCGCTCGTGTGACACCATGCTTGGGGTCCGAAAGAATTTCAGGACCCGCATTCCTTTCAGCAAAAGCATCATCATTGTCATGTTGCCTTTCTTTCCATATCACCATGTTTGAGCAACAAAAACCTGCCAAAAACAATCATAGCACTCATTAGAATCATCTCTAATCATTTAAAATCAAAATAATGACTTATTATTTCTTGTTCTATTAGTTTGAAATATCCATGGTTGGCACCACCTGTGCACCGTTAGAGACAAGCAATGGCACCGCCTGTCATCTATGTTTTAGGCTCGGTTCTCGGGAGGTACTGTGTATCCCGTAAGGGGTATGCACGATGCCTATTTTCAAGGTTTTAGGGATTTCCATACAAGCCCAAAACCCCATCAAAACTCAAAATAAATGCTATGAAGAGAAAGAGTAAGGTTTTAGTTGTTACCTGCAATTGACGGTGCTCAAATCTGATGGTGGGAGCTCCCGGTATCAACTGCTGAAGATCTGGCTAAGAAAGTGCTCCAAATGCTCTCCACTGTGAGTAAATAGTAAAATGATTTGATTTTTTACTATTTACATGACTTATATAGGCATTTTTGGGTATGATATACTATAGTTTTGATGTAAAATTACTTTTTACTCTAAATTTATCAGTCGTAATCCCTTAATGCTAGTTATGAACGCATTTAACACTTGTTTCTGAGTCAATTGCAGGGTAAGAGAACTATAGTAAGAAGCTTTGGGAGTTTGTTTAAGACTTTTTCGCACTTCCATAAAACGAAAAAGGTCGATGAGTGTTTGTTACGACACTTTGGTCACGCTCCTTAAACCCAGTATCAAAGGTATGAGTCCGTTTCAGATTCTTTCCAGGCTCGTAAAAAATTGATATTGTGTAAAGAAATGTCCTGGAGTCTTCTTTTCACCTCTTTTTCAGGCTCCTTAAACACGAAAATATTGTCGAGTCCATTTTTTATTATTTCCAGGATCGTAAAAAGTGACCTTGTGTAAAGAAACCTCATGGTGTCCTCTTTAAACTCTTTTTAGGCTCCCTAAATATGAAAAGATTGTCGATCGATCTTGTCTTCTTCATGCTCGTTAAAGCATTTGAAGAGTCGTCCGTCCGATGGTAGGTAATCTCTTTTTCGGTTCTGATAGGACTATTTATGAAAAAGGAACACTCCAGCCAATCATGACTAGAAGAGTTCTCTAAGGTATGATTTTACACTTTTTCAGGCCTTAGAGACTAAATCATACGAAAAAGGACCCCTTTGGAGTCTTCTTCCGTAATCGTTCAGACTCTCTAACCATGAACGATATTGAGTTTTCTTCATTGGACTCGTTAAATTAAACATTGAGAGACATGTTTTGGGAATGAACCCCTCCTCTCTTAGGTTCGTAAAACATATGAGTTCGGACTTGTCTTCCGACAAGCTATATCAAGTGTTTGTTACCCTATTTGAACTCGTAAAATCGAAAAGAGGCACTCATCAATCATGATGGGGGAAATGGGATTTTGTCGTTACCTTTGAACATGGCACTTGTTTCCACATCATGTCAGTCAATTGGGTATTCAGCTGATCTTCGTGACGATCCACTTTCATGAGTCATGCCACTCCTTTGAGTCTTTCAAAAGAATGCATTGTCCACTGTCGCATTGTGTGTTTGTCCCATTCAGTCATGCTGCCAAGTCTTTTTATCGTGTTGCCCAATGTTCAAAGTGGATTTGAAGAAGTTTTACCTTTGCAGTCAACACTGTCTTTGTGTCAGTTCGATGGTTACTACATTCACATCATTCCAAAACTATGTTCCAAGTTTTGTGTTGCCGATGTGGGACTCATCATGGCCCTCCTTCGACGAGACTATTCCCGTCGACATCAGCTCATCATCTGGGAAATAGTCTTAGAAACAAATACTTAGTACCTTGAGATCTATATGCCTTAATGACATATTCTCTTGCTCTCGACATAGGTTCACATCATTAACCTTTGATCGATAGAATCAACTAGGTGTTCGACATCAGGACATCTATTGACACTCAGTAGATTGTACTAGGGTACCTTGGGAATCATTGAAATTAATGGTGATCTCCCTCGCACTTGTTAACGGTTCACATCATTAATCAGTAATCAAGTGGTTTCTACCATGTCCGACTTCAGATCATTGTAATCACATGGATAGAATCGTACCTTGTGGAAGACGAGATGAAGACCCTGGGTATTTGTTTAAAGTGCTCATTGCTTTTCCCCAGGTTGCAATGGAGTTTTGTATGTTAGTATGGATCTACATTTGTATGGTCATGGCTATGCTCAAATTTTGCATCTGTATGACATAGATCTACATTGTATGTCTAGTAGCTATGTCCAAGTTTGAGTCCTCTATCACGTGGATCTACTTTGTATTCTAGTAGCCATGCTTGTTTATTCCTCCCATGGATCTGCCTTGTATTGGTCTGCAGCCATGAGTTGGTTGCTTGTGTTTATGAGTCAAAATATTGATGTACTACAGATGCCTACTTGACGACATGCTCTGTTTGAGCCGACATTTCCACCTCATAGCGACGACTTGTTCGCTCAAAGATATCATTTATCGTATCCCTCTAAGACTCATGCTTTAGGGGGCATCCTGGTATACCAAAATCCTGTCATCATCATGTGATAAGACCTTTGACATACCTACTTGCCCTTAATCCCAACACTTGGAGTGGAAACCCATGTTGTTTGTCAGTCTTTCATGAAAATACTCAGCACCGCGCTTTCCCCTTTATCCATGAGCGGTACCTTGCTCACACCGCCTATTCCTTGTTGTTCATAAGCGGTGCCACTGCTTATAGCCCTTGGTCCATAACTGTTTCTTACCTGAACCGCTCTGTCATAGAAGGAGAAAATTGGTACCCTGGGTAAAATGGGAAAAAGAGAAGATTCTCGAGGATTCTAGATCATGAGACTCGTGTCCTCCCTTATCCCTATCATTGTGGGTCAGTTGAGCTCAAGATCCCTCATCCTAGGATCTTAGAGGCCACCTCATCCACAAATATTCAACCATCCCTATCCATTGAGCCTTATAAATACAAGATCATGTCCATGGTTGAGGGGGCAGAACAATTGAAGTATTGTTATGCTGTTGGATTGACCACTTGGCCCAAGCCATTGGAGAGCATAGAGACTAAAGTTGGAGCTTATGGGGATGAAAGTTTTGGTTTCATGGAGATGCATGTCAACACTAAGGCTTAATTGGTTGTAAACTTCTCCATTTTAATCTTAATGCAAATTTGATTTCCGTCCCACTTTACTGTTGTTGTTTGATTTCACATGTAAATGTCGTTGGATTCCTTAGTCATTGACATGGATTAATAGATTATGTTCTGGTAGCTTTGATGTGTTTGCATGTTTAATCTGATTGCAGGTACACATGTTCACTATCGAAGCAGGCATTCCAGGTATCTACAATATCCAGGGTGGATCTTCATCCTTTGTCGTTCATTTGTTCTGGATCTGAACCATTCAGACCAGAGGAACAACTTTTGTCCACAGAAGGTGAAATATTCCAGCTAACAGTTCTTCAATCCATTTATCTCCAAATATATCAGACTAATTTGAGACATAGCTTGCACAAGAGAGTCTGTATTTACTGGTACAGGAGGTGAACTAATATGCAACTCAGGTTCTTTACCCTTTTCATTTAGTTCCTTCTTCGATTCTTCTTGTTTTTTCTTCAAATATTTTTCATTCTCAACTAGAAGACTCATATCTCTTTCCCACAGTTTCTTTTCTTGGATTTACAATTATTTAATTCAACATTAAGAGTTTCTTTTTCCTTATCCAACTGAGTAAGCTCCGTAGCTTGTATGAGTTGGGTGGCTAGAATTTTTAATTTCTTCTTGAGGAGTTGAATAGTGCTTCCTTTTTCATTTAGCAGCTTTTGGGTAGATACTCCCTTGTTAGCTTTATTATCAACAGTTAGTAAATCACCTTAAAGTTTCTTTATTTGCTGTTGATGTGCTTTGTTTTCATCCCTATCCTATCTCAGCTTGTTCTCCACTTTACTCTTAGCATATTGTAGTTTGGACACCTTCAAAGTGGCCTTGAGTAGGTCACTGTATATTACTTCCCCAACCTATTTGTGAAAATGAATCATGTCAGGAGATGGAATGTTTTCTAGGTTCATCCTCATTTCAACAACTTTGTTTTTAGTTGCTACTACCATGTTTAAGGTAGTTTGAGTGTGAAATCTAAAAATCACCAAGGATACATATTTACTAGATATTTTCCCGACATCTTCATACAGTTTCAAATATTTATGTAACATATTTGTCATCTCTATATTTGTCAAATAGATCAGCTCTTGTTTTAAACTTAGAAGTGGAGTCTTTAGGTGTGTCAGAGAAGGCATACTCCTTGATTTCAATGGCTAGTCCTTTGAATTTCATGTTCTTCTTCTTTCCTTTGACATCTGATACCTTCATTATCTGTCATGTTTCTTTAGTCTTCTACTTCTTTGGTGTCCTAGCAATGTCTTATTCTTATGTATACATAGCATAAGATAAGTCTCTCTTTTTAGTCCTTTTAGAGTGACTTGCTATGGGTGTAATTTTCTCAGTTATTGGAACAATACTTGAAGTATTTGGTTGTGTGGAACTATCATCCTTCATTGATGACGTGGAAATTTGTTGCATATCATCATCCCTATGTGTCTTATGAGGATAATCCATCCAATTGGCACTCTCGGTTATACCTGCAATTTCATGATGTTCGAAAGGTTTATTTTTGTTCACCTGTCTTTTGATGGATATAATATGGCAAGGATCATAATTAACAATTGTATCATTTTGAAATTTAATTTCCTTTAGTAAATTTTCCACCAATGGCAAAGCAACCCTGCTCTTTATGATGAATGGGCCAATTACCCATGGGAATTTAATCTCAGATGACTTCTTGAAGTTAATGAAGTGTTCATTATCAATAATCAACTTTTGTCTAATCATCTCCAAAGGAAATATTCTCAGAGTCAAGAAATATGGACAGACAGATATGGTGGGTGAAAAAATCCATATACTCTTATTGCAGTCCCTTCATCCATTAAAAACCAATATCCAATATTTCTTTCATGGGAAAACTGTAATATTTCTTTCATAACTGGTAGTACCCTGGGAAAATTTTGGTTGAAAAATGTGTTGTATACCTCAAACATCAGGAGATTCATATATTTTTTAAAATTGTTGTTCATTTCATCAGTGAGAACTAGATCTGGGAATTACAGGTTCTCCTCATTAAAAATAGAAACATATTCACCAAATACGATTGATATATGAAAAACCTGGTACTGTGGAAGTTCACTAGCTGGGAGTGGATACTCTCAGCTAGGAACTCATCAAATTTAATACAACATGACTAACTTGACTCAACAGAATCAATTGGACAAGTACTAACTATGAATAACAGACTCATCAAAGAACCAATGACAGACTTATCACTATCTAAACCTACAAACTGACTCATCATGGAGACGACAGATTGGGTTTCATCAATAAACAAATTTGAACTAACAGGAAAGGATTGATTCTACAAGGAGATATCAAGTTTGAAACAAGTATTGAAAAAAGCTTGTTTTTGTTATACAATGGCTCGTTTGAATGTTTCAATTAGAATTTCTTTACTAAAATATTTAGATAGTTGGGTAATAGTGGCTCGAGAATGGAGAATGTTTCTCAGACGATTAATGAATCGACAGGACATAGAAATTTAGACTTATATACATCCATAATCACCCTCTCGGAGAGGAATAATTGCAGGCACACCAGTAGACAAATTTGGGGGAATTTAGGGTTTGTTCAGTAGTGAAAATGAGAACAAAGACTCCATGGACATTATTCCATTGGTATTTGAGGACATTTAACTTGTTTTTTAATAAATCTACTGAATTAACAACCAATATAGTGTCAAAAACTTCAGAGTCTTTATCTTCAAATACTTCTTCTATTTTCTGATATTCCAATACTTGAGCTTCCGCCCTTCTACATTTTCCATGTTTAAATAGCCTTGGGTAATATAAAAGGCCTACCTGGTTGCTTGATAAGTGGAAAAAATCTCTGTTTGAGTTGGCTTCTTCCACACAGTGGTTAGCTCTCATTTTCCAATGCAAATACAAACAAATAAACCAAATCCACATGCTTTGATTTTATATTATTTTATTGTCTTATTTGTCATGCAACTTATTCATCCCAATTCATTCTTGTTCGTGGATCTATTTCCTTTTGTCTTGAGTCATTGATCTTGATTATCATTTACCCATGTACTCCTCACTCTCACTATATTACTCATCCTTATCTCTCTTATAACTCCCTATAGCAGAGCTGATCTCAACCGTAGATTTTCATCCGACTTACTTGCCACCATAGATCTCTTCATTATCTTAACACTAGAAGTTCATCTCATAACTCACTTACAATTTGATAGAGTAGATTAAAACTCGACCCTTGATCTCATCTTTAGAAAATATCCATCGTTGATCAAATTCTCATTCTAATATTTTTCTCAGCCTTATCTCCATAACAAGTATGCACCTTATCCCAACGGAATGGTTTTAAACCATAGATCTAAACCTCCTTAGATCTTATCCATTCATCCTTGATCCCTTTTAACCAATTCTGTTGAGACTCCTTTCAATATATCTTGTGCATGTAGATTCAACGGAATCAATCATGATCGTAGATATTGATTTGATTGAATACACACCATTGATTATGAAGGTGCTTTAACCAATTCCACTAGCTTACCAAACTTTTTCACCCATGCATATTCCGTTAGCGGAATGATTTTGGGCCCTTGATCTAAATCAAGCTCCCGTCGCAACCATTGAAACATGTACCCTGTACCATTTTCCACTACTTTGGAAAAATTTTCCTTCCGCGCAAGTTCACCCATCGAAATGAATATAAGACCTTGATCTGATTTTCAATTTTAATCTTCGCTCTCGATCAGTGACAGTCCTACAGAATTCTATTGGTCCCTGAAATTATTTCCTCCATACATGTTCTTCCAACAGAATTCATACCAACCATTTATCTCACCCTGATTGAGATCTCCGCCGTCGATCTTTGTGTGATGTATCCTTTTTCGCTGATTGGAAAATTCAATTCTCACGTGCATGTCTCCTCGACAGAACCTTTGTTGGCCATAGATTTGCTACCCCTTGTTCACTGGACCGTCAATTTATGTTTCCTTTTAAACAACTCCGTTGGCAACTGATTGTATTTCTTCCTTGCATATTTCACCAACGGATTCATCTACAATCGTTGATCTTTTTTTTTTTTAATATGCGGATCTACACCATCGCATCTGGCTGTAATATAACACTAGGGAAGGTTTTCACATAAAACTCAATTCTAAGGTCAAATTCCAGATTTTCTTCACACACATAATTTCTAAACTTAGAAATTAGCCCTTTTTCCACCTACCTTTAGGTCATATGATACAATTTTTTTAATTCTTACCTTATATCTTCACAGGCTTTCCCCCTTCCCAACTGCTAACTAGAAACGGTGCTAACAACATGAACTTTGTAAGTGATCAATGGTGAAAACCTACAAAGAAAAATATGGGATAAGGGAACTCAAATTGTATACTCCATTTCCAACAACTTTTTAGATCTAAAGTTAGCTAAAAGTTGATTGAAATCATATGTCCTCTATAGTTTGAGTTCTATCAATTTTAAAAATAAGTTTACCTATAATCTTTGGTTGAATTCCAATGCAATCATCAAAATTGGAACATTTTGAGTGCCACTTATAAAGCATGTCTAATGAATAAAGTATTCAATAATAATAAAGTCTGAACTATTTGAGACAATGAAAAACGAACCCAGATCTACGATCAAGATAATAAGATCAACTTAGTCAAGTGGGAATCCCCACTTTCCCTATTATTAAATACATTTAACTAGTTCCAAGTGTTTTTCATCAATTTTGGGCAGAGTATTGTCATCTTATAGCCATATGTTGGAAACCACCTTAACATTCAAACCTGGTAAGCGCATAAAATAAACCTATAGCAACATTGTGGGCCAAATTTCATCATCAGACAACATGAAATCAACCCTATATCAAATATGGGCACATTATTAAAAAGTTTGGACAAGGATATAGGAATGCAAATCTCTAAAAGTTAATTCAGTGCATGAACAACATTCTAAAAATGATTATTTTGGAGAAAATTATAAATCTCCAAATTAGTCTAAATTCAGTGAAATAAAAGGCTAAATGACATCTCATGGAGCACTTATGATGATTGGAGTTATCATAACTCAGCTTCAGTCATCATTAAGAGAGCAATTAATTTATTATCAGTTAGCAGACATGTCATCTCCAGCTAAAGATGAGATGGAGAGCACTCATTGGTCCGGTGATTTGATCGAGGTGAAGACTGAAGTTTGCACCATCAGTGGGCTTCCCAAACCTATCTCAGGATCCTGTCAGACCTAAAGGATGAGCTTACCTACATCCAGACTCACACGTGTGGCCTCATCCTTGGCTTGTTTTCAGTGCACAGGTTTCGAGTGGGGGCGCCTTGGCTGGGTGGAGGCCTCCCCTCATTCCCGGTTCTCCGGTTTAGGTCTGGGCTCTTTGTTAGGTGGGTAACTTGGTTAGGGTTGGTTTTTTGGTTTTAGGGTTTTAGTACCTGCTCATTTGTTAAATAGAGGCTCTTTCAGCTCTATTGGGATGAAAATTTTGTGCTGGAGTTACTCTGCAAAAATTGAAATAAGCTTTGCTTACATTTGATTAATAAGATTTTCGACTTTGGAGGTCCATCTCTTTTTGCATATGGTGAATGTTCTATGGTTGAGGTGATACTATTCCTAAACCCTTTACTCTTTCTTTTTACTTGAATGAGATCTAGTTATATGTTAAGCTCAAGAAGGACACTATTGGCACGATAGATTAGCTGTTTCTAATTTCAATTCAGTTATTTATGCAAAATAGGTTCTAATCGTGATGAATATGAGTAGTTAGTTATACGTAGTATTGATCTCGATTGAGTTTGCTTTGCTTACTTTTCATATATATGGTCTCACTTGTATCTGAGTTTTGGTATTAGCAGGTCATAGGTTGAAGAAGGGTGCGAGTTCAGCTACATCTATCCCAAGCTTCAAGTAACCTACCATTTAACATATTGTAATTGCAGGGCCTACATGATCGATCTCTTCCCATTCGAAAGAAAGCTGGAGACTTGCTCCATCTCTTGTGTTCCATCCACAAGAAAACCTACTTCTCTACCTTTCTTCTTTAAATTTTGTACTTGCTCATAAAATACATCTAAGCTTCAAATCTCTATTATTTCAGATCCATTTTTAGGACCTTTTCTAGATCTAGTTTACTTTTTTAGATCTAGGGAAACGTTTTATGCTTTGCACGTAAAATCCCAAAAAAAATTCTAAGTATAATGTTTTTTTTCAATTTTTTTTTTCAATTTTGTTTTTGTTTTTGTGCATTGTATTTCCTAACTAACAATACATGCTTACTGACTTTTTACTTTTGTGACAGGTACATCAAAAATGCTTGCAAAATTTTAAAGAAACAAGCCCTAAAAAAGCTATAAATTCCCTCTTCTTCTTTTCCCCTTCTATAGATTGCTCCAAAGACCTTTCAGGATCAAAGAAAAGGAAGCAAAAAGAGCAGCAAAAAAGGAAAGCATATTAACCAAATTAATAAAAAGCAAGTGGGATTATGGCTCCCACACCTCGTATCGTCTCCCATTTTCATGCTTTGATTCATGTTTTGATGAAAGTAGGATAGACTAGTTTATAATCTTTAGAAGTTTTCATTTTTAACTTGATATTTTATTTGCTAATAGTTTATCATATATGAAAAATGAAGAAAAATATTTGATTTGATTATTTATTTTAGCATTGTACAATTTCCATTTTTTTGTATACTTACCCCTTTGCTTTCCCGATTAGGGCCCTAAAAAGCTTGAAAGAGACTCTTGGGTAGTTATATTGTTATTGTTTTATTTCTTTCATTTTAGCTTAACAAACTAAGTAAGACTCTTGAACTTGCAGTAACACAAGTCAAGAGCACTCTTTATCGGAGAGCATCAATAGTTTTGCACATCCTTGCATTAGGAATTTAGAATAATTAAGTCTCTTGAACCTTTGTCATAAGATAAGGTCAAGAGCGTTCTCTATTAGAGAGTCTAATTAATTAACTTAATAAAACCTTAAACACACACACTGCTTTAATTAATTAACTCCTTTCCCTCCTTGCTGGAGTATGCTATGACCGATTCCAGATTGGAATACCCAGAAATGGCACTGGATCTTTAAACCCTATAAGAATAACTTAATACTTAAACACCTGTAACCAACGCACTAGCATTGTAGGGATTCTTCCAAAGTACTTCCTAGTAGAGGCACCGGAACCTCCCGCTATCTTAGATTCTTGGCTAGCTGGTCAATCTTTGCGATACCAGCTTGGGATACTGGGCGGCCTCGACATGTCTTCAACGGAGGGAACTTAGAAGAGTCTTCCAGCTTTGACAAACCTTCGTTGATACCCTAATCAAGAGCATTTAAAATTCTTAAAATCTACCAAGAGCATTTGCAAAACATAATACTCACTAGATTTATTCCTAGACTTTATTGCACACGCTTATTTAACTCCATAAGGCATTGGTCCTTTGTTATATTTGATTAATTTTCTATCTTGATCAAATGTCTATGGTCCATTTCAATTGATTATATTTGAATGCTTAAGTTATAAGTTTGGAATCTTTGCTTATATGTGTGATCTCTTGTTAGCAACATGGATTGATTTGATTAATTAGCATCCCCTTAATATTAATCATTTTAAATCACAATAACTCCTAAAAAACACCCATCCACATCCAAAACATCCAAAACTTAACTTAAAAATTGAGCCATAGAAAACTCTTTGCTAGGGACTACCCCCCTTGGCTTTGTTAGGAGTTAGCCTAAATGGAGGAGCTAGGAGTAGGTGACAGTACCTAGCTCTGTGCTTGCCCCCAAGGTCACACCTCTTCCACTTTCTCAAGTGAGGAGACATCTTTCAATTGATTTCAGCTCCTGGTGTGCAATCGGTGGACAACATCTTTTGGCGCCGCTGCCAGGGACAAATATTTTTGTTCCTGGACGACCTTTATTTCTTTTAGCTTTTTAGCTTTTTATCCTTTTTGTTAGATTTTTAGTCCAATCACTTTCCGAAATTAGACTTAAGTCCACCTGGCGACTCCACTGTTAGTTAACACCTCAAGGTGTTCTACTAGAAGAAACTCTGTAGGTTTGGTCGATTTCATCCTTGACCCCGAAAAAGTCTTAAGGAGGAGATTAAACAAACTATATTCTTGCAGGATCCTTACAAAACTTGGATCTGAGTCTGTTTCAGACATCCATCTTTTATTTCTAGAAAACTTAGAAAATTTGCAAAATAATAACTGTTTCCTTAATACAATGGGTGAATTTTTTACTCAAATTAACTTTGCTCAGATAGCAGCTCATCCTCACGATATCCCTGACAAGGCTATCGACAAGCTTACGACATATAATGGAACTGATGCCTCCCTCTCTGCAGAGCAACATATCAGGAATTTCACCATACACTGTGGTGCCCATGTCAGGGGTACTGATAGGCATGAAGATGTTTACATGACCTTGTTTGCCTTGTCTTTGGATGGCAAGGCTGGAAATTGGTACAATAATTTGCTAGACAATTCTTTCACCACCTTAGTAGACTTCAAGGCTACTTTCCTTGGAAATTTTGGCAGCAGAAAGGAGCCTAGACATCTAGTAGCACCTTTGACCAGCATAAAAAGTCCAAAATTGAAACAATGGACAAATTAAACAACAGGTTCATTGAATTAGCAAATTCCATCCCTGCCACTTATTCTCCTCCAGTAGCTTCTGTTCTAGACTATTATATTGAAGCATTAATTGGAAAAATCCAGTACCAGATCAGAGACAAGGAGCCGACTACTCTACTTCTAGCTCAGGGTTTGGCCATTAAAATTGATAAGAACATGCAATATTTAGGAGAGTCTAACATCCAAGGTTACTCTAGGGATTCCCTTCCTATTAAAAATGTTGAACACAAAGGGAAAGAGCTGTCAAACAAAGCATATGAGAAGAAGCTAATGGACTTGACAGAAAAAATGCAAGACATGGAAAGGAAGTACTTAGCACAGATTAAAGAGGTTCAGAATCGGGTCATAACTATCGAAAGAACTCAACCTCTGCCACCTCCTATAACCTTTCGTGCAAAACCAACATGGAAAATAAGAAATCCCAGCCATGAACAGAGGCCTCCTCATCAGTTAGAGGTTATTAACATGGTTGAAACTTACATGCCATTTATAGGGCATGTGATGACCTTCATGAGGAATCTTCCTGCTATTATGCATGCTATATTCAGGAGCATGGTTTTCCAAAGGGTTGTGGTCCTAAAGCATCATCAAGCGAGCCTGAGTACATAAACTATGTAGATGACATGCATGATATTTTTGGAGAAAGTTGGAGAGAGGCAAAACAATATTCAAGAGAGCTTGAGTACATTAACGAAGTTGGACAACTCCATCCTGTCACCATAGAAACCCAGTGTCAAGTTGAAGATTACAGTCAACAATTGGATAACCTCACTAAAAACTTTGGTACTAACCCTACAAATGAGCATAATGATGATAGTTTTGAAGGTTTACTACCTTGTGACCTTTTTTCTGAAGAAGATGACTATGATCATGAGGAGGGATATAGCCAGGAATGTGATACAACTGAGAAAGAATCCCTTTCTTCTGACATGGATGACAACTACGAGACTTTAATTGAAAATCCAATCTTAGAAGTTTCATGTGATGAGAGTCCTCCATTCTCTCCACCAGATGACAAATATTTGGAAAGTTGGGTCTCATGTGATATCTTTGAAACCCAACTTATTGAAGAAGATTATTTTGAGCAGAATGAGGAGTGTAGCCAAGGACTTGATACCAGTGATGATGCATCTCTCATATCTGACATAGATGGCGATGATAATTATTGGACTTTTATTGAAAATCCAACCTATGATACTTTTGAGAATCTCATCTATGATGTGTCCAGCAAGAGGAGTTGTTATTCTGAGACTTATGAAAGTTTTAAAGAGGAGCAGTTAGAGTGTTCATATGATCAGTCAGAATTATATCTGAGTATCGATAATAAGGATTTGAGGAAGCAGTACTGTGAAGAATCAGATGGGATACATCTAGTTGAAGTTTTTTCTCTGCCATCATCTTCACACATAGATATTCCTTATGTTTTGGAGCAGATTGGGGCTTATACAATGAGTTATTATTTAAGAAGCATTGATGATCAACATGATGGAGTAGTCAACCTGCCGCATCATCTCAATTTGTATATCAGCACTATCCAGTCATGGATAGAAGCAGCATGCGCGAGCACCTACTAGTTTGGGAAAAAGTTCTACGACATTATTCATGCCTATGATTCCCCATCCAGCCCGGCCATTCTGGATCATCACGCAGGTTTTCATTTTCTAGAAATCGTGTCCTTACTTTGGCTGGTAACCAAAGACAAGGCAATTTTTTTTTATATTAATAAAATGATTAGGTGGCTACACTGGATTTATGATTACACCTAACCTTTTTTGTATCGTGCTTAGAGTAGGAAAATAGGCTCCTTAAAGTGAGCATTTACTTTAGCATTTTCTTTCTATACTTAGGAATAAATAAAATTTTCAGTTAAGTTTTGTCATTCCTTTGAATAAAGCAACTTTTGGATCATTGGATATTTTTCATAAAACTTGTGCTACTAAGGTTTTCTTGTTAAGTTGAGATGTTTTTACAGGATATGGAAACCAGATATTCTAGGGTTCTCGTATGCTCTCCTTGCATAAGAGACTAGATCGAGCACATGTCCCGTAGTTGGAGCTAGATGCTACCATCTTTTTTGTACCATAGTTGGGTTACCTGAGGAGCCGCTGGTTGACAGACTTGTTCAAAGTATGATTCCAGTGTACTAGTTGATCCATCTACTTGTCTAGCCAATATAGGATAGCCACTTTTTTATTTGAATAATTTTGACCATGGCCTCGCAAGGTTTGTAATAAAATGTGCTAGTAGGATATTTTTGAGTGGTTCAGTCTCTTGGGACGTAGAATCTCAAATAGGGTATTCTAGGGAGTTTTTTGCCCCTGACAATTATGCTTTGCCTTTAGCTGAGTATAATTGACAAGGTTTTCTCCCACTTCCTCCAAAGCTGGAATGCCTGATGTTGAATTCTGGGCCTTGGGGGTTTATTAGAGCCCAACACAGTGTTATAAGCCTACTAGACATTATTTAGATTAATTAAGTCTCTTGAACCTTTGTCATAAGACAAGGTCAAGAGCACTCTATGTCAGAGAGTATAATTAATTAACTTAATAAAACCTTCAACACACACACACCCCTTTAATTAATTAACTCCTTTCCCTTCTTGTCGGAGTATGCTCTAACCGATCCCAGATCAGAATACCCAGAAATGGCACTGGAGCTTTAAACCCTATAAGAGTAACCTAATAATACTTAAACACCCATAACCAATGCACCGGCATTGTAGGGATTCTTTCAAAGTACTTCCTAGTAGAGGCACTGGAACGGAACCTCTCGCTGTCTTAGATTATCGGCTAGCTGGTCAATCTTTGCGATACCAGCCTGGGATACTGGGCGGGCCCGACATGTCTTCAATGGAGGGAACTTAGAAGAGTCTCCTGGTTTTGAAAAGCCTTCGTTGACACCCTAATCAAGACCATTTAAAATTCTTAAAATCTACCAAGAGCACTTGCAAAACCTAATACTCACTAGCTTAATTCCTAGAATTTATTTCACGCGCTTATTTGACTCCATAAGGCACTGGTCCTTTGTTATATTTGATTAAGTTTATATCTTGATCAACTATCTATGGTGCATTTCAATTGATTATATTTGAATGCTTAAGTTATAAGTCTGGAATCTTTGCTTATCTGTGTGATCTCTTTGTTAGCAACGTGGATTTCTTTGATTAATCATCATCCCCTTAATATTAATCATTTTAAATCACAATAACTCTTAAACAACACCCATCAACATCCAAAACATCCAGAACTTAACTTAAAAATTGAGCCATAGAAAACTCTTTGTTAGGGACTACCCCCCTTGGCTTCATTAGGAGTTAGCCTAAACAGAGGGGCTAGGAGTAGGTGACAATACCTAGCTCTGTGTTTGCCCCCAAGGTCACACCTCTCCCACTTTCTCAAGTGAGGAGACAACTTTCAATTGATTTCTGCTGCTGGTGTGCAATCGACGGACAATAGGCTCCATGCCACATGAGCCCTGGTAGCCCTTCTAGGGATACTCATAGCACCCAAACCCTGTTTAGGGATTCCTCTTATGTTCAACGGCCTTGTTAGGAAACATACAACCTTGTGCCTCTATGTTTCCACCTTGTCCCAAGATTTTCCTAACAACTGGTAGAGATAGAGATTTCAGGCCTCCAAGCATCAATATTTGTAGCCACCAATTCATTTTTAATTGTCATATCACAATCAAGCAATCGAGTTTTGATACATTCTGGCAAACCACTTACAAAAACAACCATTTTTTGAAATCCTCCATCAACAGGATTTAGCTCAATGGACCCTCTCGTAGAAAACAAAGATGTCCCTTTTGAACTTGTCTTCATTGATAGCTCAGTTCTTGAGAATCCTCCCTTGGCCTTTTCCATATTTAAAATCCACTGTTTAACTTCCAAAAACCCTATTATTGCATCCCAACGAGGAGACTCAACAACAATAGGTACCACTATACTAGTTGGCCTCTTATTAGGCCATGAACTTACAGTGAGAATGAATTTTTCTAATGCAGCTACAACCTCATTCTGTTTGAATGTCTTCTCACAACTTGAGAAGCATTGTTCGGTAGTTTGACACTTAGTTTCATCATCTACAAGATCGCTAGCTTCTAGGTGTGAAGTCACTAAAGCTGAACAAAGCGTGTTTCTTGCTTGTTCTCTTTTAGTGTTTGCATCCCAACGAGTGTCCTCAACTAGTTCTAGGTGTGAGATATCATTCAAAAAACCACCATCTCAGCATGACCACAGAAGGTGTTTACATCATCAATGCTGTCATCACCTTCATCTAAAAGTTTATCTTGAAAATTATTCCCAACATAATTTGTAACTTTAGGGATGACATCTATAGTATTCCTGCTCTACTTGTTTGCATCACCTTTCAGTCTGGGCCATAAAGATACACGATTCAATACAATGGCAACTACGTCACCTTTTATCTATCACAATACAAGGAATGAAAATTGTGGGAAACCACTGGCATAATTTGTAACAACCCGATTTTGACCCCATGGTATTGAATTGCATATGATGTAAATAGAATTAATAAGTCATGGTGTGGAGCTCAAGGCAAAGGCCCCACCATGGATTTAGTGTGTTATGTTTCGGCGATTAAAATCGACGCTGATGGTTTATGTGCTAGACAAGAAGAATCTGTTTTGAGACATCATGTAAAATGCAAATTAATAAAATACCACAACTAGCTATGTGCCACAATGTTAAAGTGACGGGGGCATGATTTCATAAGGAATAGGGAGGGGGAAATATACAAACCTTTGGGATAATGGGGAAAAGCCAAATTTCAAAGGGTAAACCTCAACCACCCTTTTTGTCTTTTAAGCCCAGTCATCTAAAGTTGGTGAGGGAAGTTATTTCCTTGGGATGGGAAAGGTATGCAGGTCAAAATTCGAATTTGGGAAGTCACCCATTTTTGGAAAACGTGTTTTTGGCTTCTTGGACAAGAAAATGCTTGGAAATGCCTTCCCAAGCCATTATTCACCCATGCAGTTGCTTCCTCACACAACTGGAGATAGATGGGGTATTCTCCCTCACATTTTTGCTGTTATTTTTAATTTCATATGGCTGGGAATTAGATTGGGCAATTGTCAGTGATTGGGATCCTCCCTGAGAATTTTTAATGTGGTTTTCCTCATTGCCATGGTTGGTAAATCCCGTTTTTGTTTTGATTGAGTGAATGTGCAACAACGGTTCACATTTTGGGGGTTTCAAGAGGTCATTTTTGGTCTTCCTCATACAGCTAAGCTTGTTGGGCATTTTCCCACATGATTTCTGATGTTTCCTCATTGTTCCATGCCCATAAATTTGTTTTTGTGTTGTTCAGTGGTTAGGAAGTCAAGATCTCCTGATTTGGGAGCAAATAATGGTTGTTTTTGCTTCGACAATGGTCCGAGAAATTTTTTGAGTTCAAATTTATGATTTGAGGGTTTATGGTGGCCAAATTGCCTCCATAATGCACAAGAACATTTCCTGAAAATGTAATTACTCACCATGGGTCATTTTTTTCCTCTTTACTAGTTTGTTGGGTTGCAAATGCACCCCTTTGGGTTATGTTTTGTGGCTGGGAGGGTAGACCCATGATTTGGTGTGAATAGAGGTCGTTTTTTCCTTGGGAAGGCCATCAAATGTTTGCTGAGTTGATTTGGTCACTTGGGTTGTTTTTCCCCATCTTCCATTTATGTATGTGGTTGCCAAATGTTTCTCTACAACCCAACAATTGTGTTTTGTTGTGAAGTGCATGATGGTGTTGCCTTGGCTGAGTAAGTCCAAGGAACCCAGTTGTTAATTGGTTAACGATGTGTCTAATGTGAATTTAGGCTTGCCTGAGTAAGTCTAAGGAATCCCTATGTAATTGGGCTATTTCCTTAGCAGTCTGTGAAACCTAATGGTGTGTTGGATTGATTGTGGATGTATAATTTTGGCTATGTGTGGGCCGGTTGTTCCCTAGTGCCTTGTGGAATCATGCCCGAATCACGGGTGGAAGTGATGCTGAGAGATTAATGAGCGCACTGGCCTATGGTTGGGTGGAGTGTTGCAGCGACATAGCTAGTTGTGGGCCAACTCCTTTTCAAGATAAGTATTCTTGTGCTTAATCTCTACAAACTATTTTTTTAATGATTTATGAACATGATGAATGCATGAATGAAGTGAATGTGTTTGCTTCCGCTATAGATTGCATTATGCATATGTGTATGTTTTTATAGTAATGCATTTTATTTTTATGTTTATGTTCATGGGGTTAGATTCCCCAATTTTGTCAGCAGCAGTGTGTTGGTTGTGTCCTCTCCATCTTCGGGGTGAGGGGTGGGGACATGACATAATTAATTTAGCATATTATTTATAGGAAATCATCCATCCTAAAGTGATGCAGGTCAAGAATTCCCCTTCTTTCTTGATCTCGAATTCTGGAACCTTTGCGTTAGAATAGTGGAAGTTGAAGATCTTGATTGATTCCTTGGTCGGACCATTGAGATTATGGAAGTGGGGAAAATTTATTTTGGAGGGAATTCCCATCTGTGTTTTTTATTTTAGTGAGGATCAACATAGGTTTGAAGCATGTTGAACAGAAAAAAAGAAACCCAACGCTAAGAAAGTGGACATGCATGTGAATGTGGGAATATGGTGTAGAACAAGGAGTAGCATGATATGTTTTCCCCCACACCAGTGCAGTCTGCTTTGGATTTCATAGCCATGCTACTCACACCGTGCCTCAGGTAGTGTTTACTTTATAAATTTTTTTATCATCTTATTGTTATGGTATTAATTACCATATTTAAACATGTTTTTGTGATAAGACATCTAATGCCTTTGTTTCCTAGCTACCCTAACTCTTTGCATCATCATCTAATGAATGGGAATTTTAAATTGCATTTACATTTTGTCTCTGTTTGGTTCTTTTTCATAAGCTTTGATTTATGTATCCCAAAGATTGTTGCCTTTCAAATAATTCCGAGAGTCTGGAACTATTTGAAGTTATAAATCCTGCTAAAAGATAGTATTCCATTTTAAATGCTGGATGGTATTCTAAAAACTGGTTATTATGGGATTACATCTACATAGTCTCAACTCTTAGGTTAAGTTAACCCAAAACGAAGAATGAGAACTGTACGAGAAATGCCATCTGAATTTTTCACATATAAGAAACGTATACACTGTATATACAAAAATTATTCATATCTAACACTGTATATACAAAAATATTACCAAACAAAGGAGTTCTAGCGGAAAATTGCATATTTTATATGGTGTGCAATATGAACATTTAAAAATTTGTAATCTATAGACAAGAAGGGATAAGATTTGTTTGAAGAAAATTTATAAATACAATCAGGGATAGAATTAGTTTGAAGAAAATAAACAAATTCAGTCATAGTGAATTAGTATACGAAAATAAGGATAATATTTCATTTGCTGCTACACTGAGAGTAAGTCGAAACATTTCGAAAATAAGTCATATATCCAAAAACAACAAACATTTAAGCTCTAACTATTGGTATACCTCAAGAACTTTTGACAAATCCTATGCAAAATGAAAATAAACCTAATAGTCTAGATCGCCAGGATCATTTGTTCGAATGGTTGCTGATCTTGATCCAATTACAAAGGCTAGACACTACTTTGGTCAAAAGACTTCTTGGTGTTATCTAGCATGTCTTCAGCATTGTCTAGAAAATATTAGCAGTAGGAAGAAATTTTGTGTCTATTGTTCTTGATAGAAAATCCAAAGAAAAAATGATACAACTTGGGGATGGCTTCCTAGTTTGAGAATCTGTATTCTCGAGATTAGTTACTGAACAAGTTTTGCAGATATGCCATTGGAATTCCAACAAAATCCATTGGGTTATGATACAAATCTTCAAGAAAGTGGTATATTAGACAATTATTTGTTAGAAATGACTATGAGCACCCACCATAATTCTCGAAGCCAAGTTATAGAAGATTCTGGGTAAGATTTAAGAGCAATATGTACTATAAAGTATGATGGGAAGAGGTGAATGGATCATTATAGGACTTGGGTAACTTCTTTCCTATTTCAGTTACTCTCACATTGGTGAAAGGAATTTATTTGGGTACCACATTGATATTCTCAGGGTCTACAACATCATCAACACAGGTCTATTTTTTGGAGTTCCCATGCCGGTCCAGCCCATGAAGGGCGTTGTTATAGTGGAAATGAGTGAAGAAAAGAATCTAACCATTGCATAGATAATTCCAGCATGGATTTGCATTGCAGGAACTCTGTTAGGCCCAAGAGTCGCAACCTGACTACATACATGAGAAAATAATTGCCAAGAATTTTATTCACCAGCAGTATGATATGTTTGATTATAGCTTACGAGTCATGATTATATTGAAAAATTGAATATGGATTCAAATGAACAATGCTTCCCCTGAAAGAATAAATATTTGAAAGGAACCCACAAACTTACCATGAAATTGGAGCACAAGCTAAGTAGTGTGGAGTCAACAACTAAACTCTAGAGTATGGATCAAACTATGGACAATGGGTTCTGAGCGATTCTCCTCAATAATGGGCGATTTCCCTCTGTCAATCTCCTCAATCAACCAATTGATCCGCTAAGACACAACCTCACTATTTCCTTTCGTCAATCAATCTCCTTCATGATTTTTTTAGCCACCACAATGTTGAATTTTTAGGATAGTTAACAAAAAACATTAAATTTTAAGAAATAATTTTCTATATCTTTCAAATTTAACACTCACTACCGATCACCATGTTAAAGTTATAATTTAATAACTGCATAGATAAACAATAAAAAAACATAAACTCAAGGACAACATCAATAATTTAATTAACAAAATAAAATTCAGATCTAAAAAATTAAGTTAGAGTAAGTGAATCCTTCCTTATACTCAATATAGTTTTAAAAATAGGAATCAGACTCGAAGTTGATCGATGGTCAACTCAGAATCTTTAACATACATGTAAAACGCACAATTCCAAGTTAGAAATGATGTCATCCTAGAATTTCCCGTGGACGAGACTAATTGATCCATTGAGAAAGATTCCCAAAAAGAACCATGCTTCCAATTACCAAATACAAATATGACATTTGTTGGGGATTATAACTGACCTACAACACACATATTTTTATAGATACAATCATGTCCATGGTTGATGTGGGACCATTTATTGAAAAAGAGCCAGGGGCTCCACTTGAAAATGACTGCATTGTAGACAAGGGCATAGATGATCCTGCACCACTTGGTCCAAATGAAAACATAGATGGCATGAAAGGAATAGCTATATGAGATGAAGGGACACAACAAGAATGGGGAGCTAATGAGATATAAGATGAAATTACATGCCTATTATTCATTGCAGATACTGCTACACGTCCTATAGCCAATGTAGATGATTCACCAAATCCAAAACGACTGACCTCATGTGCACAAGTTGCAACAACACGTGGTCCAACAACACATACCCTTTTCCTAGGAAAAGCCTAAAAATGTTTACATTCAACAAAGTCACTTCATAGCCTCTATTCAACAGTATATCCTCTCATGCAAGATATTTTGACAAGATAAGTGAAGTCCAATGTTTATGCATTTATTGATAGTGAAACCATGCTATGCATTTTTAATGATGTCTCATCTACCTAACCCATACAAAACTCAGTATTACTTTTGCTGCTAATAAGGTTTCCAGGTTTGTTATAATATGTCCAAAGGAGTCACATTGGAAGGAAACCAAGAGGAGATTTAAATATATAAAAGGAACTATTGATATTGTACTATAACTTTGTAGAGTTGAAAGTTTTTGTGTTAACATGTGATTTAGATTGTGTTGGATCTCTTGTAGATGAGGAGTTTTTTCTATGATTAAAGGAGATTGCAAAGTTATTTGTCTATATTTTTGTTTAAATGGTATTGTGATGTAGATTGTGTTGGATCTCCTGTAGATGAGGAGTTTTTTCTATGATTAAAGGAGATTGCAAAGTTATTTGTCTAGATTTTTGTTTAAATGGTATTGTTGTAATTGCATGCTTTGCTGATTGTTTCTGTCGGTTTACCTTAGGAATAATTTCTATGAGTGCATGGGTATGTATACCTTCCAGCTTTATTTCCTCACAATTTTTTTTTCACTACTCACAAAATAGCATTAGAAACAAGGTCCTAGTTATCATTACTTCTATCCAGAAATATATGATCTAGGTAGACGGGAATTTTTAGAAGTAAAAACTTATGTTTCCTTTACTACTATTGAGATTTGAAGTATATTTGCTTGCATGATTCTTTCCAGCAAAAATTACCAGGAAAGTGTGTAGAAGGCCTCAAACACAGCATTGGAAACCTTGCCTCTGCATAATGTATGATTATCTTTGCCTCTAGTTGTTGTTTAATTTTTCTTTCTTTTATATGGTAACGATGGAAAAGAAAATTGGCTTCAGCATATTCAAAACATAAGTGAAGGATATAAGAAGTCTCAATGTGTTGAAATTTTCACCCCTATTAGAATCCTAACTACACGTTTTGGATTTTTTTCGGGCAAATTGGATATTTTATGCAAATTCTTTAGCAGATGGTCACTATTCATTCCAAAGGACTTAAAAAAAAGGTACCTTTCAAGAGAAGGGTGGGAATATTTTTCTCTGTTGTACCTAAAGTACGGGCTTCATCTGCTGGTTTGAAAGCATATCAAGAACCGCAATTGTCTGTAGATGACACTATTAAGGATACCATAGTTTCTTCTAAGCATGAAGAACTGCATCAGAGAAAAAAATGTTGATGGAAAACCCAGTTTTATTGCTTTCAGTGGAGGTAATTACCAACATCTCAAATAAGGGGAGCTCAGTTTGACATCATCCGAAGAAGGAAATCAGTCCCTAATTTGGATTTTGGGTCCAATTTCATTGGTAACATCTGTTGTGTTTCCACAATTTTATCTTAGAAAGTATTTTGAAGATGTTTTTGGGGACTTTTTGGGGACGTTCTAGGGACTCCCTTCCAGCAGGTATTGTTCTTATCATCTACCACAATGTTAAAATTTTTGAATGGGTAAATGTTTGAAGGGTTGGGTTAAAAGGGGAAAAAAGAGTGCAATATTTCTATTCAGACTTGGCTTCCAAAAGAATAATTGATAGTTGAATGAATTTGAAGAATTAAACAAACAAATAGTTTTGACCAATCTAATGTATGGGTAGAATAAATTAAAAAGTTATGAAATATTATTCCAAGATTATCATTTCAGGAAAGAAAATTCCTTACATGATAAATTATTATACAAGTCTGATTATCACAAAGGGTTCTATCAGAAAATGGTTAATGTGGAGATATTGCTCAAAAGAGTTCCATTAGTAACATCAAAATAATGCAAGGAAGAATAAGCCTATTCACATGTTATAATCACTGAAGAACCCTCTTTATCAATGATGATAATTATGATCAAACAATTTTGAAATTAATTTTTGGCCTTTGTAAGACGAGACAGTTCAGTTTACATTGGACAAGGAACTTTAAAACCGGCTTCAAATTTTGTTTACTGTATATATCATATATCTGTTTACTGTAAAACAATGATTATTCATCTTGCATTTGTATCAAGATGCAAAACATAAAACTATTGAATCATGTGATTTCATATTTGACACTTTATACTTTCAAGTCTTGACTCTTGACATTGGATACTTTAGTGTTTGAGAACCTTTGTTCATTCTTGTTTATGAATGATGGTGATTTTGAATCTTGATGGATGAATGATGATACCATGATTGATCATTATGGTATGATATAAATGGTTATGCTATTTTTGCATTATATTCATTGTAACCTCTCAATTCTATTTGAGATGATATAAATTAAGTTTTGTATATGCATTGAGCATTGTAAGAGAAACATCAATTGTAAGAGCATTGTAACCTCTCAATTATATTTGAGATGAAAATAAATTAAGTTATGTATATGCACTAATCATTCAGACTACTTTATTAGGTCTCTCGAGTCAAACAATGTTGGGATTATTAGCCTTTTCTTAGAATTACAAATGATGCAATATTGTTGTTAATATTTCCCATTTCCCCAATTCTTAAAGGGTTCTTCTATATCAATGGAAGAGAGCCTACTTTACAAGCAGGAGGTTGAAGGTTCGATTCCTTCATGCCCTAATGATATTGCAATATTGATATTTTTAATAAAATATATTTTATTATGATTTATTATGGCTACGAGGGGGGTTCTAAACCGACTTCACATGTCACTATGAGGGGGGTTTAAAAATGCCCTTGTATGTTACAATGAGGGGGTTTCGAAACCCCCCCTGTAAGTATATATGAGGGGGGTTCATAACCACCCGCAAATGTTTGTAAAGAGTTTTAAGGGGGGAGGGGGGTTTTCAAACCACCTCCATAGGTACCTACAAGGGGGGTTTATAACCACCCCCAAAGGTTTGTAAATAATTTTAGGGGGGGTTTCGAACCTCCTCCATAGGTAACTATGAGGGGGGTTTATCACTACCCCCAAAGGCTTGTAAATAATTTTAGGGGGAGTTTCAAACTGCCTCCCTAGGTACCTACAAGGGGGGTTTATAACCGCCCCCAAATTTTTGTAATAAATACTTTTAGGGGGGGTTTTGAACCGCTCCCAAATGTCACTTTTAGCATCGATGCTATTGGGGTGGGGTATTGCTAAGACCAACCCCAAAGGTTAGTAAGATGGAGTTTTAGGGGGGGTTTAGAATTTCCCTTGTAGGAACCTATTGGGGGGTTTGAAACTGCCCCTGTAGGTATCTACGAGGGGCGTTTGAAACTGCCCCTGTAGGTACCTATGAGGGGGGTTTGTAACTGCCCCCAAAGGTTTGTAATAAGGAATTTTCTGGGGTGGGGTTGGAATCACCCCC